>BQMZ01000520.1:0-36122 GCA_036984285.1 Chlamydomonas sp. KOR1
CAGGAGTGCTTACCATCCGGCAGGAGTTACTTCCCATCTGGCAGGAGTGCTTACCTTTGGGCAGGAGTGCTTACCATTCGGCAGGAGTGCTTACCCTCGGGCAGGAGTGCTGACCATCCAGCAGTAGTACCATTACAATCCGCTTGGGAGTGCTGTCCGCGGGAGTGCTTACCATCCGGCAGGAGTGCTTACCATCTGGCAGGAGTGCTTACCATCAGGCAGGAGTGCTTACCATCCGGCAGGAGTGCTTACCATTTTGGCAGGAGTGCTTACCCGGCAGGCAGGAGTAACCACCATTCGACAGGAGTGCTTACCATCCGGCAGGAGTGCTTCTCTGGCAGGAGTGCTTACCTTTGGGCAGGAGGTGCTTACCATCCAGCAGGAGTGCTTACCATTCCCTTGAGTGCTACCATTACGGCAGGAGTGCTTACCATCCGGCAGGAGTGCTTGCCCTCGGGCAGGAGTGCTGACCATCAGCAGTAGTGCCCACAGGAGTGCCATGGCAGAGTGCTTACCATCGGCAGGAGTGCTCACCATTCGACAGGAGTGCTTACCATCCGGCAGGAGTGCTTACCATCTGGCAGGAGTGCTTACCATCCAGCTTGGGAGTGCTTACCATCCGGCAGAAGTGCTTGTTACGGGCAGGAGTGCTTACCATCTGGCAGGAGGTACCACCATCCGACTTAGGAGTGCTTACCATCAGGCAGGAGTGCTTACCATTCGGCAGGAGTGCCCACCATCTGGCAGGAGTGCTTACCATCCGGCAGGAGTGCTTACCGACCGGCAGGAGTGCTTACCATTCGGCAGGAGTGCTTACCATCCAGCAGGAGTGCTTACCATCTGGCAAGAGTGCTTAACATTCGCAGGAGTGCTTACGCCGGGCAGGAGTGCTTACATTGGCAGGAGTGCTTACCACCTTGGGCAGGAGTGCGCTACCATCCGGCAGGAGTGCTTACCATTGCAGGAGTGCTTACCGGCAGGAGTGCTTACCATCTGGCAGGAGTGAAAGCACCATCGGCAGGAGTGCTTAACCATACGGCAGGAGTGCTTACCATACGGGCAGGGAGTGCTTACCATCTGGCAGGAGTGCTTACATTCGGCAGGAGTGCTTGCAGGACTTTGGGCAGGAGTGCTTACCATCCGGCAGGAGTGCTTGCCCTCGGGCAGGAGTGCTTACCATTCGGCAGGAGTGCTTACCTTTGGGCAGGAGTGCTTACCATTACGGCAGGAGTGCTTACCATCTGGCAGGAGAAGCTTACCATCCGCAGGAGTGCTGCTTAACATCCGGCAGGGGTACTTACCTTTGGGCAGGAGTGCTTACCATTCGGCAGGAGTGCTTACCATTCGGCAGGAGTGCTTACCATTCGGCAGGAGTGCTTACCATTCAGCACGAGTGCTTGTTATTTGGCAGGAGTGCTTACCATTCGGCAGGAGTGCTTACCATTCAGCAAGAGTGCTTAACATCCGGCAGGAGTGCTTACCTTCGGGCAGGAGTGCTTACCATCAGGCAGGAGGCTTACCATTGGGCAGGAGTGCTGACCATCCAGCAGTAGTGCTTACAATCCCGCAGGAGTGCTTACCATCAGGCAGGAGTGCTTACCATTCGGCAGGAGTGCTTACCATCTGGCAGGAGTGCTTACCATTCGGCAGGAGTGCTTACCATTCGGCAGGAGTGCTTGCCCTCGGGCAGGAGTGCTTACCATCCAGCAGCAGTGCTTACCATCTGGCTGGTGTGCTTACCATCCGGCAGGAGTGCTGACCATCCAGCAGTAGTGCTTACAATCCCGCAGGAGTGCTTGTCCCATGGGGAGCTTTACCATCCGCAGGCGTGCTTACCATCTGGCAGGAGTGCATACTATCCGGCAGGAGTGCTTACTATCCGGCAGGAGTGCACCATCGGCAGGAGTGCTTACCATCCGGCAGGAGTGCTTACCATTCGGCAGGAGTACTTGCCATTCGGCAGGAGTGCGCCTCGGGCAGGAGTGCTTGCCTGGGCAGGAGTGCTGACCATCCAGCAGTAGTGCTTACAATCCCGCAGGAGTGCTTACAATCCCGCAGGAGTGCTTACCATCCGGCAGGAGTGCTTACCATCTGGCAGGAGTGCTTACTATCCGGCAGGAGTGCTTACCATCCGGCAGGAGTGCTTACCATTTGGCAGGAGTGCTTACCATCAGGCAGGAGTGCTCACCATTCGACAGGAGTGCTTACCATCCGGCAGGAGTGCTTCCCATCTGGCAGGAGTGCTTACCTTTGGGCAGGAGTGCTTACCATTCGGCAGGAGTGCTTGCCCTCGGGCAGGAGTGCTGACCATCCAGCAGTAGTGCTTACAATCCGCGGTGCTTACAATCCCAAGAGTGCTTACCATCCGCAGGAGTGCTTACCATCTGGCAGGAGTGCTTACTATCCGCAGGAGTGCTTACCATCCGGCAGGAGTGCTTACCATTTGGCAGGAGTGCTTACCATCAGGCAGGAGTGCTCACCATTCGACAGGAGTGCTTACCATCCGGCAGGAGTGCTTCCCATCTGGCAGGAGTGCTTACCTTTGGGCAGGAGTGCTTACCATCCGGCAGGAGTGCTTACCATTCCGCAGGAGTGCTTACCATTCGGCAGGAGTGCTTACCATTCGGCAGGAGCGCTTACCATTCGGCAGGAGTGCTTAAGTGCTTACCATCCGGCAGGAGTGCTTACCATTTGGCAGGAGTGCTTACCTCAAGTGCGGCAGGAGTGCTTACCATCTGGCAGGAGTGCTTACCATTCGGCAGGAGTGCTTACCATTCGGCAGGAGTGCTTACCATCCGGCAGGAGTGCTTACCATTCGGCAGGAGTGCTTACCATCTGGCAGGAGTGCTTACCTTGGCAGGAGTGCTGGGAGTGCTGCAGGAGTGCACCATCTCGGCAGGAGTGCTTACCATCGCAGGAGTGCTTAGGCTGCTTACAATCCAGCTGCCAGGAGTGCTTACAATCCTGCAGGAGTGCTTACAATCCCGCAGGAGTGCTTACCATCTGGCAGGAGTGCTTACTATCCGGCAGGAGTGCTTACCATCCGGGAGTGCTTACCATTTGGCAGGAGTGCTTACCATCAGGCAGGAGTGCTCACCATTCGACAGGAGTGCTTACCATCCGGCAGGAGTGCTTCCCATCTGGCAGGAGTGCTTACCTTTGGGCAGGAGTGCTTACCATCCGGCAGGAGTGCTTACCATTCGGCAGGAGTGCTTACCATTCGGCAGGAGTGCTTGCCCTCGGGCAGGAGTGCTGACCATCCAGCAGTAGTGCTTACAATCCCGCAGGAGTGCTTACAATCCCGCAGGAGTGCTCACCATTCGACAGAAGTGCTTACCATCTGGCAGGAGTGCTTACCATCCGGCAGGAGTGCTTACAATCCCGCAGGAGTGCTTACCATCCGGCAGAAGTGCTTATTTTGGGCAGGAGTGCTTACCATCTGGCAGGAGTGCTTACCATTCGGCAGGAGTGCTTACCATCAGGCAGGAGGCTTACCATTCGGCAGGAGTGCTTACCATCTGGCAGGAGAGCTTACCATCCGGCAGGAGTGCTAACCATTCAGCAGGAGTGCTTGCCATTCGGCAGGAGTTCTTACCATCTGGCAAGAGTGCTTACCATTCGGCAAGAGTGCTTAACATCCGGCAGGAGTGCTTACCTTCGGGCAGGAGTGCTTACCATTCGGCAGGAGTGCTTAACCTTGGGCAGGAGTGCTTACCATCTGGCAGGAGTGCTTACCATTTGGCAGGAGTGCTTACCATTCGGCAGGAGTGCTTACCATCTGGCAGGAGAGCTTACCATCCGGCAGGAGTGCTAACCATTCGGCAGGAGTGCTTGCCATTCGGCAGGAGTTCTTACCATCTGGCAAGAGTGCTTACCATTCGGCAGGAGTGCTTACCTTTGGGCAGGAGTGCTTACCATCCCGCAGGAGTGCTTACCATCCGGCAGGAGTGCTTACCATCTGGCAGGAGTGCTTACTATCCGGCAGGAGTGCTTACCATCCGGCAGGAGTGCTTACCATTTGGCAGGAGTGCTTACCATCAGGCAGGAGTGCTCACCATTCGACAGGAGTGCTTACCATCCGCAGGAGTGCTTCCCATCTGGCAGGAGTGCTTACCTTTGGGCAGGAGTGCTTACCATCCGGCAGGAGTGCTTACCATTTGGCAGGAGTGCTTACCATTCGGCAGGAGTGCTTGCCCTCGGGCAGGAGTGCTGACCATCCAGCAGTAGTGCTTAACATCCGGCAGGGGTACTTACCTTTGGGCAGGAGTGCTTACCATTCGGCAGGAGTGCTTACCATTCGGCAGGAGTGCTTACCATCTGGCTTCTTCTACCTCACGCCTCGTCATGAGCATTCCAGTAGACAGCAAAGCTCAGCAGATGTTTGAGGTCGTGCAAGACGCTGCCCGGACGAAGAACATCGAGCTCACGTTGCCGTCCATGTTTCAGCGGCTCGACAGCAACAGAGAAGGCAAGGCCATCTACGCATTCACAATTCCTTCTGAGATCCACGGCGTACTGCTGTCCCTCAAGAACCTTATCTGGGAACTGTCGGACAATGTCATGACCATCCGCCCAAATTACACGCCGCGTGGCCGCGAGAACCAGGGGTTCGTTTCCAAGGGCAGCGAAGTTGATGGAGATGGGCTACACGCCGGCTGTGCGCGGCGGCGTGCTGTGGCGCTGCCCGACGGGGAGGTGTGCCCGTGGCGCAGTACGCTGACCTCTCCCAGCTGGTCGCGGCTGGCGAGTTCGGGCCCGGCGTTATTCACCAAGCACGGCGCTTCAGCCAGCAGCAGGGAGGCTCCACCACTGCAATGGGATCTAACCCTAGAGCCCAGCCTCCTCCGCCCCACTATCGCAGCAGCAGCGATGGTGGCAGCAGCAACAGCAGCAACAGCAGCAGCCGCAGCAGCAACAGTGGCGACAACAGCCCGAGCAGCAGCGGCAACAGCCGCCGCAGCAGCACTACATATTCCGTCAGCAGCAGCAGCAGCAGCAGCAGCGCCGCTCCTCCACCTCCTCCGCCTGGTTACCCCAGTCAGCCACACAACTCGTCGCAGATGCCTCCCGCCAGCAACCGCGGTTCACCTGACGCTACCAGAGTGCTGTGGACCAGCGGCAGCAGCAACAACAGCCGCATCAGCACAAGGGCACGCGACTTCGAGATGAGCGCCGGCTACAACAGTGCCTTCCCACCCTTGGTCAGCTCCTCCGCTTACCAGTCATATCCCCCAACCCGCTATCGGCCCTCCACGGCGCCGAACCAGCAGCAGCAGCAACAGCAGCAGCACCCATACCCTGGCCGGGTCACGTCCACGACGCCCGAGGACTGCCTTCACAGTCGCAGAAATATGCCTCCACCGGGCTATTACGGGCCTATGGTCCGCCCAGCAGGGCTCCGGCTTCTGGGCTCCTGACCAGAGCGAGGTGGCTCTGCTGCGGACCAGCGCTCACAACAGCAGCAGCAGCAGCAGCAGCATACGCAAGTGGTCCAGAACCAGCAGCAACCTCCGCCACAGCAGCCGAGGCAGCAGCAGCAGCAGCAGCCACAACCGTCGCACCCCTCTGGTTCCCTACCGCCTTCGTCGACCCAGCAGGTGGCCGCGCCGATCGCTCTCAACGGTGTGCCGGCAGTTGCTGGCGGCGGAGGTGGCCCCTCAAGCATGTCCGAGCCAGCTACCCCAGCCCACGCTCTCATCCAGTCCAACTTCTCTGAGCTCACTGCGACAGCGAACAGCTCGCGCGGCCCTGCCCCCATGAGCCTCGGCACGGTCCACGCTGGACGCACCCAGGGGCTGTTCGGCTCTCCAGTGACTACCCCGACAGCTTGCAGCTGCGTATCTCCGACAGGCGCTGCCCAGCACAGCAATGGCGAACACTCTGGTGAGACGGAGCAGGGGGGCCAGTGACCGGGGCCCCTCTTGCTGACGCCGGAGGTGCTCCTGAGCTTGAATCAACTAGCGGGTCTGGCGCCAATGTGAGTCCAAGTGATCAGCGGGTTCTCGCGAGTGCTGGAATGGAACATGCATGGGTTGTGTAGTGGCGCATTGGGGTTCAAGTTTAGGACGAGGCTGTGCGCGAGTTCGTATGTGAGCATGACCTAATCATTGTTTCTGAGGCGCACTTGACGGACATGTCCGACTTGGGGGAGGTGCAGCTTGGGGGCTTCACTCTGGTGAACGTGAACCGCAGTAGCAGTGCCGTCCGCCCGTGATTTTGGGGGCGTTGCCGTGTATGTGCGGGACAGCATCATGCCTGCTGTTACTGTCCTTGCACGAGATAACTCAGAGGCAGGCTGTGAGCTTCTGTGGCTTCGCATTGCATCGGTGGGGTTGGCGGGCTTCTGGTTGGAGCTTGCTACCTAGCGCCTGAGACGCCGCGTGTTTATTTCGGGGGGGCCAGCATGAACGCCTCCGGTGCTGAATCTGCAGCTGACCTGGTGTTTGGCAAGATCCAATCTGCTATTGCTGAGCATAGGGGGCAGTATGACGAAGTCCTTCTCATTGGTGATTTCAATGCACGCTTGCACCAGCTGCCCGATGTTCCAGGCCTTGAGCAGCTTGGCCCTCCGCCCGCAGCTAGGTGCGGTGGTTGGTCCCGACCCCAGTATATACACTGCGCTACCAGCTCGGTCCTGTGCCGATCGGGTGAGCAATTGCTTTGGCAGGCACCTCATGGATATGTGCCGCTCTTCGGGGGTGGTGGTGCTTAATGGGCGAGTAGCGATGGGATGAACGGGTGCACTGACTTTCCGCATGACGAGGGCGGCAGCATGATTGATCTGTTTTTGGCATCTGCATCGCTATTCCCTAAGCTAGTCTCTATGGTTGTTGGGCAGCAGCTGTTCACTGGTGGTCTTGCTGTGAGCGACCATTTGCCTGTGTCGCTGGCTTTACGCTGGGCCTTGGGGTCCAGCCCTGGAGCCGGGCAGATGGGCGGCGCCTAAGCCCGCCAAAGTGCATTTCGATGTCAAGAACTGGCGCGTGTACGCTTCCCTGTTTACTCAGGAAGGCTCACAGGCTATGGCCTCTATTCACCAGGCGCTGGAGGGGCTTGAGCAGGGGGAGTCAATAACTGTTGTAGTCGAGCAGCTAGGCTGTCTGCTTAGCAAGTCGTTGAAGAGGGCTTTTGGCAGTGGTCAGGTTAGATCGGGTGGTGGTGCCAGCGGTTCCGGGCGAAACAGTGGCTTGGCGCCGTGGTGGGATGAGGGCTGCCATGCAGCCAAGGCCTCTATGCTGAGCCGAAGGCTGCCGCTAAGGGCACGCCACAGGATGGTCCTGCGGTGCAGCGTTTCAAGGAGGCTCGAGGGCTTACTGCGTCGCGAAGAGGCGGGCTAAAGCTGCATACAGGGATGGGGAGCTGAGGGAGTTCGTGGCCTCGTGCCGGGTCGACCCACGTTTGCTGTGGCGCAAATTGGGCGACAATGAGAGAGAAAAATGCCCGCTTGATCGATCACAGTGGTTGGAAGGCACACTTTGTTCGCCTGCTGAACTCTTCCGTTGGTGATTTTGATAGTGACGGCGCCCATCGCATCCTGAGCATGATTGCTGACCCTGAGTGGGATGAGCCCTGCGGTTAGAAGCATGGCGTTACTCAGGAGGTTCTACGTAGGCAGGGTGAGGTAGCCAGCGTGATAAACGAGCCTTTCACCCTTGACGAGGTCACCAAAGCAGTGTTAGCCCTGTCCAAGGCTTCTAACTTCTTTCATTTTTTTGAAAAATCGTCCAAAATCTGAGATTTTGATGAAAAAGTCATGTGTGTCTAACAGAGCAAATTCGAAGAATCGTGCTGGTCACAGCAGAGGTTTCGCTCAGGCCTGCGATAAATGTCCAGTTCGAATCCTAGGTTTTGATCCGTTTTGCCGCACCACCACCACGTGCATCCGCTTCACAGCTGGCACCGCACTACCTCCCTTTGTATGCTCGTGGCAGCGCAGCGACACGCTCTGCACGGCCCTGGGCATGACGTAGTAAGCAGGGACAGCCTGTCAGTAACCTCGTATGACCAGCGTATGACAGCTTCCAGCAAGGGAGTCTCCTGGAGTTTCACCTGATGGCCCCTGATGCCGACCACATCTCAACTTCTGCGGTTGCTCCTTAGATGAATGCGCCGTGTCTTTCTATTTACCTGTGTGCTTCCTAGCAAACTGCATATGTTGCCCGTTGCCCAGAGTTGCAACCACCTCATGCCGACTCGGCGAGAGCCTTGGCATACTTGGCCGCCATTCACCCGTGCTCCATCAGATATCCTTGTTATTATGCGTTATGCGCTTTGCGGGTTGGCAGCAGCGTGCAACGAGCATACCCCTTTCGCCCTAGCCGACGGTGCTCGTGTCGCGCAACGAGCACCGCTTCACAACCTTACATACAGGAGTGCAGTAGGAGCGCAGCAGGAGTGCATCAGAATTCTCGCAGCAGGCCTGGCGGCATGCTGCACCTTGCTCAGCACAGGCTGAGCTGGGACAGAGTGGCACCACCACGCCAGTGCCAGAAGAATCTTCGTGGCCAAATGCAGCGTTGGTACCAGCACGAGCATTGGGCTAAGCGATGGAGGAGTCCAGCGGCGGTGGCGATTCTGGCCGCGGGCAGCAACTGGTGGCCAGCTTGCACGAAGCCAGGGTGCACATGGCGTGGCGGCGGGGGCGGCGGGCGGGCGGCAGGAGTGGCTGCCCCATCCTTTACGTTGGAAATCTGTCCAAAGCATTGCTGTGCATCCCTTCTCTACTTAACTCACGCACTCCTGGGCCGCGCATGCTCTCGCGCCCGCCGCGCCCGCTGCCATGCAGCTGAGCACACATGGCTGAAAGCGCCTACCCTTTGTGCATCCATGCGCCTGTGCAGGGTACCAGGTCGAGCTCTGCTTGCATGCGACGGGGATGCGACGTTCGGGCCAGACACTAGGTCTGGCGCCGAGGTCGCTGACTTTTGAGGCAGGTGGGTGGGTATGACGACAGGACTGTACGACAAATGGGCAGGACGCCAGCCTGGAGGGACGATCGGCGTGTGCAGAGGCAGCACTGTATTGGTGTCACGGCCGGCGGGTGTATTGGTAGTTCCTGCTAGCATCTAAGCCTTCGTTAACAGGCTTGGCGTGGCAGGCTGTTATTGGCACAGATGCACCGCAAGCGTTCCTTGCCTGCAGCGGCCCAGGGTGCATGCATGCTGCCATTGCTGCGGCTTCGCTCCTGTGCCCGTCCGTACCATCCCTTGCATTGCATTACTTAACCCACGCACTCCTGGGCCACGCATGCTCTGGCGCCCGCCCGCCCGCTTGCCATGCAGCTGAGCCCACATGGCTGAAAGCGCCTACCCTTTGTGCATCCATGCGCCTGTGCAGGGTACCAGGTCGAGCTCTGCTTGCATGCGACGGGGGATGCGACGTTTTGGGCTAGGCACCAGGGCTGGCGCCGAGGTCGCTGACTTTCGAGGCAGGTGGGTGGGTATGACGACAGGACTGTACGACAAATGGGCAGGACGCCAGCCTGGAGGGACGATCGGCGTGTGCAGAGGCAGCACTGTATTGGTGTCACGGCCGGCGGGTGTATTGGTAGTTCCTGCTAGCATCTAAGCCTTCGTTAACAGGCTTGGCGTGGCAGGCTGTTATTGGCACAGATGCACCGCAAGCGTTCCTTGCCTGCAGCGGCCCAGGGTGCATGCATGCTGCCATTGCTGCGGCTTCGCTCCTGTGCCCGTCCGTACCATCCCTTGCATTGCATTACTTAACCCACGCACTCCTGGGCCGCGCATGCTCTGCGCCCGCCCGCCCGCTTGCCATGCAGGTGAGCCCACATGGCTGAAAGCGCGCCTACCCTTTGTGCATCCATGCGCCTGTGCAGGGTACCAGGCCGAGCTCTGCTTGCATGCGACGGGGGATGCGACGTTTTGGGCTAGGCACCAGGGCTGGCGCTGGAGCCCCTGGCTCGTATACTGGTCCTTTCATGTTGGGTTCCGGATCCTGCCATGTGAGAAACAAACAAACGGTATACGGTAGCGGTGTGCGCGGGTCGTCTGTCGTTTTTTTGTCGGGCGTGTAGGTTCCGGCCCTGGGACTCGCTTGCTTTTGCACTACTCGTCCTTATGGCCCCCTGGCTCTCCGGACGTGCCCCCTCTCGGGGTCTGTAACTGTAACTGTAACTGCTTTCGTCAGACCGTGCCCCTCTTGCCTGCGCCGGCCCCAGGCATTGGCGTGGGGTGTGTCGTCGTGCGTGCTGTCTTGCAAGTGGTGTGCTGTCTTGCTGCGTGTGGCTTCGGCCGCCTTTGGCTCTCACTCCGGCCCTTGTACTCTGGATGCTACTGGAAGCGTGTCGTTGGTTTGGGTCTCGATGCATTGATGACTCGTTCAATGTCAACAAGGTAGGTGACAGCGCACCATCAACAGTTTGCCGTATGGCCGTCTCATGCCTCAAGCTCCCAGCACTCGTAGGAATTCGGTGTCAGATGCTCAGATCAGGTTTGCTGTGTAAGTCCTACAGCAGCAGTACCCAGTCACCGGACTGCACCACGCACACCCGTCGCCTGCACACCTTGACCTCCGGCACCTGCTTGCCGCACCTTGTCGTCCTGCTTCTAGCTATTCTTGCTTGCTTGTCACTGTATCAGGCTGATATTGCCTACTCCCCGCATGCCGCACCGCATCCCCAACACGCCCACACACCTTGCGTTCTTGCATGCACAGTGCACACCGGGACCGTGCTGGCATCATAAGGGCGTGTCTCCGCTTGCGGGGTAGAGTGCTGTGGGTGGGGATGGCGGTGAAGCCGTGAGTCGGGTGTGTGTGGCCTGCTGGGTGTGCTGCTAGTGCTCTTTAGGCTGTGGGCTCTCCAGTGGGTGTGGTGTGGGGACTCTGAAGTCCAACGCCCCAGCTGCGTGCGTCACTGCCGTGGCGCTGAACCGACACTGGGGAATAAGCTGGTTGCAGTCCTGTGGAACGTGGAGGTGGCCACATGCCACAGAGCCACACATCCAGCAAACTGCTGTAGCTATGCATCGGACATAGCGTATACCGTTCGCCGCGCCACGTTCTTTGGCGTTTCCGTAGCGGAGGTGTGGAGCCTGCACAGCCCGACGTGCGTGGAAGCCGTGTTGCGTACGGGAGTCTGCAGTGTGCACCGAGGCTCAAACTCCCGTCGCCCTCTGACAGTTGTGACACTGTTGGTATGCGTTTCGTAGCATGGCTGGGGTTTGACCGGGGAGTAGCAGTCAAGTGGGGGGAGGCGCATGTCCCCACATGGCACCATCATGGGCAATGAGCGGCATGGGTCGCGTCGTTGGGCTTTGGCATTTCTACTATGCGAGCTCAACACCTTCTTCCAGACCTAGAGTTGCCAAAATGGATGACAATCCAGAGCTCGGAGCTGGCCCAGGGCCAAGCTCCGCCAAACAAACACGCAAAAGCCAAACCCGAGCCAAAGGACGTAAACCCGCGGGTACACCTGACAAGCCTCCACCCCAAAAGAAACCTTGTGGAGGTATAATGCGGTACTTTGCCCAGGCGAGGACAGAAATCAGGCCGAACGGCAAGGAGGTCATCTGCCTCGACAGTCCTGACTCGAGTCCAGGCCGGGCAGCAGCCATTCCTATGGTTCCTAAGAGCCCAGTCGCTATGGTGGGCGGCAAGAGGCGTGCCATGCGCTCGCTGGCAGCCGAGCTCAGGTCAGCTGGTCCGCAGCACCAGCGCAACAGCAAGGCGGGCAGCAAAGCCGTCAGCACGGCCGATGGTGAGCTTGCTCCAGCCAAGCCACTTCCTCTGCCTTGATGTTTCAGATTTATGCATGGTAACCAGATAACCACCCCTTTGACTGGTTTGTAGCGGCTGATCACGAGGCTATGGAGCGCCTGACCAACTCGCTGGCGGGGCTCCTTTCACCGAGCAAGGAGCAGCGGGTCCAAACCCAGGGGCTGGAGGCAGGGACCGACGTGGAGGACGCTGAAGGTGAGTCTGAGCGGGCGTGAAGGTCCGGTGCCTGCGCCCCATTCCTTTGACACGCGTCGTGCGTCTTATACACATACATTGACATGCTCGGTTCTATTGTCACAGGTGGTGGTGTGGACGCCGCTTGCGGCAACGAGGACAGTCCAGCTGGCGATAGGGACACCGACCTGCCTGCAGGCCTGCGTAAGTAATGCAACACTCTATAACAGTGCAGTTATAGGTGTTGCCTGCTCGCCTTACTTGATTCTGCTTCCGGCTTTAAACCAGGCGGGTTACCCTGACACGACCCCTGTCACACACCTTGCGCAGAGGCTGTGGACGACGTTGCTGGGGGGCCTGAGATGGAGGAGGTGCACGACGACAAGTACGACGATGAGTACGACAACCGCGACAGTGGGTACTCAAACGACGGCAACAGCGAGGGCGAGGGCGGATTCCACAGCGACCAGGGTGGCCACGGCAACTACGACGATGACTACGGCTACGACGACGGCAACTGCGACGGCGGCGGTGATGATGATGACGGCGACGTGGTAGTGTTAGAAGGTAGGGCATTCTGAGTCGCTGCGCATGAGCAGCACCATGCGAGCTTCTTGCCCGGTAGGCGGTAACATGCTTGCCGTGATCCTGGGTGTAGACGATGGCCACGCCGGTGCTGATGGAGACGGGATGGAGGTGGACAACGACGAGGATGCTGAGGAGGACGACAACGACGACGAGACGGAGGAGGATTCTGGTGAGGCGAGAGGCTGCATGCGTCCTTTCGCTTGAGCGAAAACCGCTTCGCTAAGGGCGGTTTTCTCACTAAGTATGCAACCTGAACAACGCAATGTGTGCAGATGGTGACGGTGGAGCAGCTGGTGGCAACGGCGGCACCAGCAAGCGTGGGCGCGGTTCCCTGGGCACCGGGAAAAAAAGTAGGTGTACGCAACGGCAAGGCTTGCTCACCTGCAGTGTTGGCTGCCGTTGGGGTTATGCGTATGTGCTCCTTGTCCTGTATATCAACGCATGCCAAGGAAGCACGCATGTCAACACGTGCCTGCTCTGACGGTCTGCGGATGGTTCTATGGTACAAGGGGCATGGTCAGCACGACGCGCAGTACGACGCACTCTTCGCCGTACTGCTTGCCTTGGGTCGCAGAGTGGATGGATGCGGAGGTGCGCCTAGCTGCCTGGAACCTTATCAAGGACCGGGACGAGGTCAAGAAGGCGATCAATGACAAGTGGCTGGAGTGGGACAAGGCGCACTGCGTGTTGTTCTGCAAGATTTGCCCCAAGGGTGTCAACTGGACATCGACAACCGGCCAGAAGGCCATCACCCTGAACGCCGTCATAGCCCACGCTGGGTCGGTCAAGCACACGGCGGCGGCAACCGCACGAGCGCCCAAGCCCAGCAACGCCCTCACGGCCGCCATGGACGCCAGCTTGGCGGCGGCCAACCGGACCGTCATCGCCCTATTCCGTGTGGCCTATCAGACCGTCCAGTCGCAGCAGGTGTGTTGTGTCTCATCGCAGTGCCCAACTGGTAGCTGTTGTGTTGGTGGTGCGGGACCGGGATGGACCGAGTCGACATGGGGAGTGTACGCAACCATTATGCATGCTGCTGTCTCAAGCTCCCTCCATTTGCTGTCTCACAGGGGACGTGCAGTGGGAGACGTGGTGCCCATTCTTGGTGCTAGCCTGGCTATGCACTCGCCGTGTGCGCACAAGCGCTCTGCTAACAACTTGTTACTCTGTGCACCTCCCTGCCAGTCGCTGGCGTCCTTCGAGCTGTCTGCTGCTACACACGCCGCAAACGGTGTGCCCGCCTCCCGCCAAGGGGAGCTGTGCTCGAACGACACCGCCAGGGAGCTGGTGCTGTGCCTGTCCAGGGCCATTCGCAACAGCAGAAGGAGGAGATCAAGGCGTCGCCTGTTGTCGGCGTCGTTGGCGAGTCCACGGACTCCTGACTGCCACCTCCTGTCGGTGTACGTGACCTACCTGACGGCCCTGTCCGGAAGTCGCGCTTCGCGGCTGCTGCCCATACCGATCGGCAGACGCGCCACCCTCTACAAGCTGCTGCATGAGGGGGTCATCAAGGTAAGGACTAACGGTGCTCCTTATCGCCGGTCGTAGATGGTGGGCGGGCGTTCATGGTGGGCAGCTTGGCGCGCAGTACAGCACAGGGCTGGCTGGAATCCCGTTTTAAGGCGTGGTACCGTATGGAAACGCGTAGGGGCTGTGAGTGCGCTTGCAGAAGCTAGTATATACTGCAGTTCTAGAAGTGCTGCACTACTGTACTGTGACCAGGCATGAAGGCGGCTTTCCAGACAGCTCACACCCTCCATGCTCTGGATGCACCCCCTCATTGCCCGCCTCTGTGGGGCACGGCGAACCCCTTACAAGACGAGAACGAGCTGTTCTGGAGTAAGAGCGCATGCCATCCTTCTCATCATTGTTACCTTTTCCACAGGAGCTGGAGCTCAAGCCGCGCCAAGTCGTCAGCTTCACCTCGGACGGCGCTAGCGTGATGACGGGCCACCTGAAGGGCCTCGCCCAGCGGGTCAAGCAGCTGTGTGGCTTCACCCTGTCGTTCCACTGCGTGGCGCACAAGCTGGCCCTCGCGTGCGCGGACCTGTTCAAGGGCTTCGAGGAGCTGGTGGACCTGGACAAGCTGCTGCAGGACATCTGCGGCTACTTCAAGCTGTCGCCAAGCCGCAAGGCCAAGCTCAAGGCCGTGCTGGTGGAGCTTGGGGAGAAGCCGCTCGCCGTCCTCAAGATCCACTTGTGAGTTTCATTTGTTCGGGAGGTGCTGTCAGGACAGCTTGCAACACTGGCTCATACTGTATCCATCTAGCATCAAACCAGCCATGCACAATGAAGCTATCTGCAGCACAGTCCACATGGTGTACTATCCGCTACGTAAGAATGCACATGGAAGCCAGCTGGTTGCTGCTGAGTACGTGCTCACTCATTCTCATGTGTGGTTGCAGTGTCCGGTGGCTGTCGCGGGGAGAAGTGGTGAAGCGCCTGCGAGACCAGTACCGGGCCCTGCTGGACATGCTACGTTCTGAAGCGGACGACGGCAAGAACAAGAAGGCGGAGAAGCTGTACGACCGCATGACGTAAGTGTACAAAGGGAGCTCCTGCTGGGCCTGTTGACATTGCGTGGGCCCAATGCTTATAGTACTTGCTTGCCTGCCCGATGCGGGGTGCTGAGCGGGTGCAGTGAATGCACGCTGCAGGGATGTGTTGCCGTATAACATTAGGGGTTACACCAGGTCGCGACATCATGACAACACTTGCATCCCTGATCCCAATCAGGAACGCCAACACCATGGTGCTGCTGTACGCCATCGCCGACATCCTGTCCATCACCACCGACCTATCCCGGTACTTCCAGGACCGGAGCTTCGCACCGACGTGCGCCCAGCTGAACGCCAAGCTGGAGGAGCTCAAGACCCGCTGGACGCAACACGTGAGCCCCACCGATGCCACCCGTACACTGCGGCCGACCCTCTCCTACGAGGTCAAGCAGCTGCAGGAGGACATTCGGCGGGGGCAGGGGCTCTGGAAGGGACACCACATTACGCTCACCATGCCCGGCCAGCAGGCGGAGGTCGACTTCGACGCCGTCAAGAACGTTCTCGTGCGGCAGGAGGGCATGCTCAGCAAGGTCGCCTGCGGCCTTCACGACCACATTCGGTCAGGACCCCAGCCAGGTGGGGCTGGCGGCAAACTTCAACGTCCTGAGCCCTAATGTGCTGGCGCAGCTGGACGAGGCAGCTGCTGCTGAGATCGGGCACAAGGAGCTGAAGCGCCTCGGCCGGCAGTTTGGCGAGGCCAGGGCGGGTCTGGAGCCCCTGCTTGATGGGCGGCTGTTGGTTCCCGAGTTCCAGCGTGTAGCCCGGCACCTTGTACGGGACGCCAAGAGGACGGTGCTGCAGCAGGCTGCAGCGCTCAACAAGGCAGAGGAGGAGGAGCGCACGCTCCAGAAGGAGGCCTGCAGGCGATACGGCCTTCTGCCAGGGTCGCTCACCTTCCGTCCCTCGCCTGCGCTACTTGCTGCTCGTGCGGTGGGCAAGGTCGTCAGCACACGCGCCTTCTACAAGGGCCGCATGGACATGCTGGACATGGAGCGCTGCCCCAACCTTGCGACCCTCATCCGCATCATGCTTGTCATCCAGCCCCATACCGCCGACGTGGAGCGGGGCTTCGCAGAGGTCCGTGCCGTCAAGGACCCACAGCGGGCTGGGATGGGCGTCGAGCTGCTGGAGGCGCTGATGCGCATCCGCCTTGTTGGGCCGCCGATCAACCTGGAGGGCAGGAAGCTGGACATCTGCCCCTTCAGCGATTTCGACACCACAGTCCTGCCCTTGGCGGTGGAGTACTACAACGAGAAGCCGCGCGTCCAGCAGCGCAGCAGCCACAGCGACCGGCCCACCGCCCGTGCTCACGCGCCAAGCGTTCATCAACCAGCAGGCGGAGGCGGCTGCAAGGCGGCAGCAGCTGGGTCGGGTTGCTGGCGCTGCACGCAGCACAGCAGAGCAGGGCGGTGAGCACGGCGTCCCGGAGGAAGCTGTGGGCGGCGAGCGGGTGCACAGCAGGACAGCCGGGTGCAGAGCAGGGGGCCGGGCGGTGAGGCGTGGAGCAGGGCGCGGCGTGGTGCTGAGCAGGGGGGCCGGGCGGGGCGAGGCGTGGAGCAGGGGGTCGGGGCGGTGGGCGAGGTGCACAGCAGGGCAGCCAGGGTGGCGGGCAGGGTGGAGGGCAGGGGGGCAGGGGCGGTGGGCGGATTTCGGGACAGGGAGGCCGGGGAAGGGCAGCAGCAGGCGGGGTGAGTAGTTGACTGTGGGCGTGAACGTTCTTTGCTTGAGTGCTTGCTGCACGTGTAGTTGATGGCGTCGGTACTTGGGGGTCGGGGTGGTGGGCGCAGAGCAGGGGGTGGGCGGTGGGCGAGGTGCACAGCAGGGCAGCAAGGGTGGCGGGCGGGTGGAGGGCAGGGGAGCAGGGGCGGTGGGCGGAGTTCGGGACGGGGAGGCAGGGGCGGGAAGGGCAGCCACTGGCGGGGTGAGTACCGGTAGTTGACTGTGGGTGTGGGCGTTCTTTGCTTGAGTGCTTGCTGCACGTGTAGTTGATGGCGTCGGTACTTGGTACTTGGTTAGGGCAGCAGCATCTGATTGCTACATGGGTACACGGGTGCTTCTAAGGTAGGGATCTTTTGCTATGGGATCTGGAGCGGTTGCATCATCGGCACGAACGACAAGAGCACGGGTGCAATTGCCGGCGTCGTGTCATGTATGGCCATGTATGGCGGCACTCCACGGGAGATGATGATGGTGGCTGATGGGGCGCGTGGGAGTTCGAGGGTTGGAGGGAAGCTTCGTCGCCACATACCTGAGCCGTGTTCCGCCCTCGCTTTGGTTGAGGACAAAAGAGCCATGATTCTGGTTCCCTTCATTGGGTCAACGTGCTAGCAGCTAGGGTGCTGGGCTGCGTGACAAGGCGGTGGACTGACACAGCCTAAGTGTGTGACTGTGTGTGGTGGTGGGGGGCGTATTTATTGTCCACGTACAGCCGACCACCTTGTGCCCTCAAACATAATGTCTTGGCCCCTTTTACATGGACCATGCTATGATTGGGCCAGCCGGCGCGCAGTCGAGCCAGCAGTAGGGACTCGCGGTGTGCGTTGTACCGCGCTAGCACACAACTTACACCTTGCCGTTACCCCATGCAATTGACGACTGCCTGACGCTGTAAGGGGGTCTGGGGGGCGTAGCCCAATATTCTTGAGTCCTCTAGGGTCTACGAAAGATAGCTCGTCCCCAAGGGCCCTTTTCGCTCCGGGTCTACGAAAAAAGTCCGGGGCAAGACCCCCTTTTCGAAATGCGTGATGAAAGGCCCCCCAGGAAGATAGAAGCCTTGGCCCTGTCTAACGGGAAGGCTAGCGGACGGGAACGGGCCCCTGCCGAGTGTTACAAGTATGCACGAAGGAGGAGGTTAGTAGCAGTGGGCAGCTTCTGGAGGTCTCGTGTGTGTTAAGCCTGTTCTGCTACGCTTGCTTGAGCATATCCGCAAGGAGGGGGTGTTCCCTGAGCAGTTTGCAACAACTGTTCTCTCTCCTGTCTTCAAGAAGCGTGGTGACCCCATGGAGTACGGTAGTTACAGGGGCATTGCGTGGGCGGTGCTCGCCAAGTGCTACGCGATCCATTTTGCTGCGGCGCTTGGTAGCCGTAGGTCAGGCGCACAAGTTGCGGCATTTTGCCAAGCTGGCTTTAGGCATGGGTTTGGCACTGTGCACCACCTGCTAGTCAAGCGGCATCTTACGGCTAGGCATCAGCGCCCAGGCTCCCCGCCGCTATCATAGTTCAGATCGATTTTGAAAAGGCGTTTGATAAGGTACCTCGTGATCTGCTTTGGGAGCGTTTGCGCGTGGCATCCACGGTCCCATGCTTGACGCTCTGTTGAAAGCGTCGAAAAGAGTTGAGATGGCCGTCAAGGTTAATGGGAAGATTGGGGAGCCGTTTGTCTCTGAGCAAGGGGTCAAGCAAGGGTGTCCCCTCAGTACCGAGCTCTTTGGGCTGTTTATCGAGATTCTGGCTGATTACATAGACTGCACTGATAGCAGGCTATCCGGCTGGCTCACCACTTGCCATGGGTGCGCCTACTGTTGATGGGCAGCGGTGTCGCTGCTCCTTTATGCTGATGATGCGAGCTTGGTAGCTTACCGGTCGGGCGCATGAGTCACCTGCTAGGGCTTGTCGACACCTTCTGCGTTTCCTTTGGTATGCGAGCTAATGTGAAGAAGTGTGAGGGAATGGTCTTCAGTAGTCAAGACAGGGAGAGAGGTAGTTTCTGAGGTGTTCTCAATCCGCTGCTAGGCTTGCGGGCCAGGCGGTGCCTCTAGTGCCCTCCGCTAGGTATTTACCATTCGCAGTCTGCTTACCATCAGGCAGGAGTGCTCAGCCACTGTCGAGAGAACTGATTTCCTCTGGGCAGGAGTGCTACCATTCAAACTTGCTGGCAAGCTTAAGAAGATGCTTACATCCGGGCGCCTGATGCGCATGAGGTGCTTTGACCACAGGCAGGAGTGCCTGTCATGCGGCAGCGAGGCTTACCATCAGGCAGGAGGCTTACCATTCGGCAGGAGTGCTTACCATCTGGCAGGAGAGCTTACCATCCAGCAGGAGTGCTAACCATCTCTGAAGGCATGTTTGAGTGGTGCTTGCGTGACAATGCTTCAAGTTGCAAATGCTTTTATGCGATCATCTGTGGGACCTATCGCCCAGCCCACGCCTGTTGTTTGCGAAATGGCTCAGCTACCGCTGGCAGGATTTTTGGGCAGGAGTGCTTACCATTCGGAAGGTTTGCTTACCATCTGGCAGGAGAGCTTACCATCCGGCAGGAGTGCTAACCATTCGCAGGAGTGCTTGCCATTCGGCAGGAGTTCTTACCATCTGGCAAGAGTGCTTACCATTCGGCAGGAGTGCTTACCTTTGGGCAGGAGTGCTTACCATCCCGCAGGAGTGCTTACCATTCGGCAGGAGTGCTTACCATCAGCAGGAGTGCTACCATTCAGCACTTTGCCATTCGGCAGGTGCTTACCATCTGGCAGGAGTGCTTACCATGGCAGGAGTGCTTACCATGGGCGGGTTGTACCTCCCTGTGGAGTGCTTACCATCTGGCAGGAGAGCTTACCATCCAGCAGGAGTGCTTAACATCCGGCAGGGGCTTAACATTCGGCAGGAGTGCTTACCATTCGGCAGGAGTGCTTACCATTCGGCAGGAGTGCTTACCATTCGGCAGGAGTGCTTACCATTGAAGTTGCTTGTTATTCGGCAGGAGTGCTTACCATATCGGCAGGAGTGCTTACCATTCGGCAGGAGTGCTTAACCTTCCGAAAGGCTTGTCTCGCATGCAGGGTGGTGCTTCCAGGGCAAGAGCAGCGTGCTTATCCACTGCCCTGCGTATGCCAGTCCCGTGCTTACTGGCAGGAGTGCTTACCACCAGGCAGGATGCTTGCCATCTGGCGGGAGTGCTTACCATTCTGGCAGGAGTGCTTACCATTCGGCAGGAGTGCTTGCCCGGGCAGGAGTGCTTACCCCAGCAGCCAGTGCACCATCTGGCTTGTGCTTACCATCCTGCTGACGTCTGGAGCCACACTGCTCATGGGGCATACCGCTGGCAGTGGGCTTACACCCGCAGGCTATGTAACAGTAACAGTAACATCTGGCAGGAGTGCATACTATCCGTAGGAGTGCTTACCATCCGGCAGGAGTGCTTACCATCCGGCAGGAGTGCTTACCATCCGGCAGGAGTGCTTACCATTCGGCAGGAGTGCTTACCATTCGGCAGGAGTGCTTGCCCTCGGGCAGGAGTGCTGACCATCCAGCAGTAGTGCTTACAATCCCGCAGGAGTGCTTACAATCCCGCAGGAGTGCTTACAATCCCGCAGGAGTGCTTACCATCCGGCAGGAGTGCTTACCATCTGGCAGGAGTGCTTACTATCCGGCAGGTGTGCTTACCATCCGGCAGAAGTGCTTACCATTTGGCAGGAGTGCTTACCATCAGGCAGGAGTGCTCACCATTCGACAGGAGTACTTACCATCCGGCAGGAGTGCTTCCCATCTGGCAGGAGTGCTTACCTTTGGGCAGGAGTGCTTACCATTCGGCAGGAGTGCTTACCATCCGGCAGGAGTGCTGACCATCCAGCAGTAGTGCTTACAATCCCGCAGGAGTGCTTACAATCCCGCAGGAGTGCTTACCATCCGGCAGGAGTGCTTACCATCTGGCAGGAGTGCTTACTATCCGGCAGGAGTGCTTACCATCCGGCAGAAGTGCTTACCATTTGGCAGGAGTGCTTACCATCAGGCAGGAGTGCTCACCATTCGACAGGAGTGCTTACCATCGGGCAGGAGTGCTTCCCATCTGGCAGGAGTGCTTACCTTTGGGCAGGAGTGCTTACCATCCAGCAGGAGTGCTTACCATTCGGCAGGAGTGCTTACCATCCGGCAGGAGTGCTTGCCCTCGGGCAGGAGTGCTGACCATCCAGCAGTAGTGCTTACAATCCGGCAGGAGTGCTTACCATCTGGCAGGAGTGCTCACCATTCGACAGGAGTGCTTACCATCTGGCAGGAGTGCTTACCATCTGGCAGGAGAGCTTACCATCTGGCAGGAGTGCTTACCATCAGGCAGAAGGGCTTATTTTGGGCAGGAGTGCTTACCATCTGGCAGGAGTGCTTACCATTCGGCAGGAGTGCTTACCATCAGGCAGGAGGCTTACCATTCGGCAGGAGTGCTTACCATCTGGCAGGAGTGCTTACCATCCGGCAGGAGTGCTTACCATTGGGCAGGAGTGCTTACCATTCGGCAGGAGTGCTTACCATCTGGCAGGAGTGCTTACCATTTGGCAAGAGTGCTTACCATCTGGCAGGAGTGCTTACCATCCGGCAGGAGTGCTTACCATCCCGCAGGAGTGCTTACCATTTGGCAGGAGTGCTTACCATTCGGCAGGAGTGCTTACCATCTGGCAGGAGAGCTTACCATCCGGCAGGAGTGCTAACCATTCGGCAGGAGTGCTTGCCATTCGGCAGGAGTTCTTACCATCTGGCAAGAGTGCTTACCATTCGGCAGGAGTGCTTACCTTTGGGCAGGAGTGCTTACCATCCGGCAGGAGTGCTTGCCCTCGGGCAGGAGTGCTTACCATTCGGCAGGAGTGCTTACCTTTGGGCCGGAGTGCTTACCATTCGGCAGGAGTGCTTACCATCTGGCAGGAGAGCTTACCATCCGGCAGGAGTGCTTAACATCCGGCAGGAGTACTTACCTTTGGGCAGGAGTGCTTACCATTCGGCAGGAGTGCTTACCATTCGGCAGGAGTGCTTACCATTCGGCAGGAGTGCTTACCATTCAGCACGAGTGCTTGTTATTTGGCAGGAGTGCTTACCATTCGGCAGGAGTGCTTACCATTCAGCAAGAGTGCTTAACATCCGGCAGGAGTGCTTACCTTCGGGCAGGAGTGCTTACCATCAGGCAGGAGGCTTACCATTGGGCAGGAGTGCTGACCATCCAGCAGTAGTGCTTACAATCCCGCAGGAGTGCTTACCATCAGGCAGGAGTGCTTACCATTCGGCAGGAGTGCTTACCATCTGGCAGGAGTGCTTACCATTCGGCAGGAGTGCTTACCATTCGGCAGGAGTGCTTGCCCTCGGGCAGGAGTGCTTACCATCCAGCAGCAGTGCTTACCATCTGGCTGGTGTGCTTACCATCCGGCAGGAGTGCTGACCATCCAGCAGTAGTGCTTACAATCCCGCAGGAGTGCTTACAATCCCGCAGGAGTGCTTACCATCCGGCAGGCGTGCTTACCATCTGGCAGGAGTGCATACTATCCGGCAGGAGTGCTTACTATCCGGCAGGAGTGCTTACCATCCGGCAGGAGTGCTTACCATCCGGCAGGAGTGCTTACCATTCGGCAGGAGTACTTACCATTCGGCAGGAGTGCTTGCCCTCGGGCAGGAGTGCTTGCCCTCGGGCAGGAGTGCTGACCATCCAGCAGTAGTGCTTACAATCCCGCAGGAGTGCTTACAATCCCGCAGGAGTGCTTACCATCCGGCAGGAGTGCTTACCATCTGGCAGGAGTGCTTACTATCCGGCAGGAGTGCTTACCATCCGGCAGAAGTGCTTACCATTTGGCAGGAGTGCTTACCATCAGGCAGGAGTGCTCACCATTCGACAGGAGTGCTTACCATCCGGCAGGAGTGCTTCCCATCTGGCAGGAGTGCTTACCTTTGGGCAGGAGTGCTTACCATTCGGCAGGAGTGCTTGCCCTCGGGCAGGAGTGCTGACCATCCAGCAGTAGTGCTTACAATCCCGCAGGAGTGCTTACAATCCCGCAGGAGTGCTTACCATCCGGCAGGAGTGCTTACCATCTGGCAGGAGTGCTTACTATCCGGCAGGAGTGCTTACCATCCGGCAGAAGTGCTTACCATTTGGCAGGAGTGCTTACCATCAGGCAGGAGTGCTCACCATTCGACAGGAGTGCTTACCATCGGGCAGGAGTGCTTCCCATCTGGCAGGAGTGCTTACCTTTGGGCAGGAGTGCTTACCATCCGGCAGGAGTGCTTACCATTCCGCAGGAGTGCTTACCATTCGGCAGGAGTGCTTACCATTCGGCAGGAGCGCTTACCATTCGGCAAGAGTGCTTAACATCCGGCAGGAGTGCTTACCATTCGGCAGGAGTGCTTACCAATCGGCAGGAGTTCTTACCATCTGGCAGGAGTGCTTACCATTCGGCAGGAGTGCTTACCTTTGGGCAGGAGTGCTTACCATCCGGCAGGAGTGCATACCATTCGGCAGGAGTGCTTACCATCTGGCAGGAGTGCTTACCTTCGGGCTGGTGTGCTGACCATCCGGCAGGAGTGCTGACCATCCAGCAGTAGTGCTTACAATCCCGCAGGAGTGCTTACTATCCCGCAGGAGTGCTTACCATCCGGCAGGAGTGCTTACCATCTGGCAGGAGTGCTTACTATCCGGCAGGAGTGCTTACCATCCGGCAGGAGTGCTTACCATTTGGCAGGAGTGCTTACCATCAGGCAGGAGTGCTCACCATTCGACAGGAGTGCTTACCATCCGGCAGGAGTGCTTCCCATCTGGCAGGAGTGCTTACCTTTGGGCAGGAGTGCTTACCATCCGGCAGGTGTGCTTACCATTTGGCAGGAGTGCTTACCATTCGGCAGGAGTGCTTGCCCTCGGGCAGGAGTGCTGACCATCCAGCAGTAGTGCTTACAATCCCGCAGGAGTGCTTACCATCCGGCAGGAGTGCTCACCATTCGACAGAAGTGCTTACCATCTGGCAGGAGTGCTTACCATCCGGCAGGAGTGCTTACAATCCCGCAGGAGTGCTTACCATCCAGCAGAAGTGCTTATTTTGGGCAGGAGTGCTTACCATCTGGCAGGAGTGCTTACCATTCGGCAGGAGTGCTTACCATCAGGCAGGAGGCTTACCATTCGGCAGGAGTGCTTACCATCTGGCAGGAGAGCTTACCATCCGGCAGGAGTGCTAACCATTCAGCAGGAGTGCTTGCCATTCGGCAGGAGTTCTTACCATCTGGCAAGAGTGCTTACCATTCGGCAAGAGTGCTTAACATTCTGCAGGAGTGCTTACCTTCGGGCAGGAGTGCTTACCATTCGGCAGGAGTGCTTAACCTTGGGCAGGAGTGCTTACCATCCGGCAGGAGTGCTTACCATTTGGCAGGAGTGCTTACCATTCGGCAGGAGTGCTTACCATCTGGCAGGAGAGCTTACCATCCGGCAGGAGTGCTAACCATTCGGCAGGAGTGCTTGCCATTCGGCAGGAGTTCTTACCATCTGGCAAGAGTGCTTACCATTCGGCAGGAGTGCTTACCTTTGGGCAGGAGTGCTTACCATCCCGCAGGAGTGCTTACCATCCGGCAGGAGTGCTTACCATCTGGCAGGAGTGCTTACTATCCGGCAGGAGTGCTTACCATCCGGCAGGAGTGCTTACCATTTGGCAGGAGTGCTTACCATCAGGCAGGAGTGCTCACCATTCGACAGGAGTGCTTACCATCCGGCAGGAGTGCTTCCCATCTGGCAGGAGTGCTTACCTTTGGGCAGGAGTGCTTACCATCCGGCAGGAGTGCTTACCATTTGGCAGGAGTGCTTACCATTCGGCAGGAGTGCTTGCCCTCGGGCAGGAGTGCTGACCATCCAGCAGTAGTGCTTAACATCCGGCAGGGGTACTTACCTTTGGGCAGGAGTGCTTACCATTCGGCAGGAGTGCTTACCATTCGGCAGGAGTGCTTACCATCTGGCTTCTTCTACCTCACGCCTCTCGTCATGAGCATTCCAGTAGACAGCAAAGCTCAGCAGATGTTTGAGGTCGTGCAAGACGCTGCCCGGACGAAGAACATCGAGCTCACGTTGCCGTCCATGTTTCAGCGGCTCGACAGCAACAGAGAAGGCAAGGCCATCTACGCATTCACAATTCCTTCTGAGATCCACGGCGTACTGCTGTCCCTCAAGAACCTTATCTGGGAACTGTCGGACAATGTCATGACCATCCGCCCAAATTACACGCCGCGTGGCGCGAGAACCAGGGGTTCGTTTCCAGGGCAGCGAAGTTGATGGAGATGGGCTACACGCCGGCTGTGCGCGACGGCGTGCTGTGCGCGGCGCTGCCCGACGGGAGGTGTGCCCGTGGCGCAGTACGCTGACCTCTCCCAGCTGGTCGCGGCTGGCGAGTTCGGGCCCGGCCGTTATTCACCAAGCGCGTGGCGCTTCAGCCAGCAGCAGGGAGGCTCCACCACTGCAATGGGATCTAACCCTAGAGCCCAGCCTCCTCCGCCCCACTATCGCAGCAGCAGCGATGGTGGCAGCAGCAACAGCAGCAACAGCAGCAGCCGCAGCAGCAACAGTGGCGACAACAGCCCGAGCAGCAGCGGCAACAGCCGCCGCCGCAGCAGCACTACATATTCCGTCAGCAGCAGCAGCAGCAGCAGCAGCGGCGCTCCTCCACCTCCTCCGCCTGGTTACCCCAGTCAGCCACACAACTCGTCGCAGATGCCTCCCGCCAGCAACCGCGGTTCACCTGACGCTACCAGAGTGCTGTGGACCAGCGGCAGCAGCAACAACAGCCGCATCAGCACAAGGGCACGCGACGAGATGAGCGCGGCGGCTACAACAGTGCCTTCCCACCCTTGGTCAGCTCCTCCGCTTACCAGTCATATCCCCCCAACCCGCTATACGGCCCTCCACCGGCGCCGAACCAGCAGCAGCAGCAACAGCAGCAGCACCCATACCCTGGCCGGGTCACGTCCACGACCGCCGACGAGGACTGCCTTCACAGTCGCAGAAATATGCCTCCACCGGCTATTACGGGCCTATGGTCCGCCCAGCAGGGCTCCGGCTTCTGGGCTCCTGACCAGAGCCGAGGTGGCTCTGCTGCGGACCCGCGCTCACAACAGCAGCAGCAGCAGCAGCAGCATACGCAAGTGGTCCAGAACCAGCAGCAACCTCCGCCACAGCAGCCGAGGCAGCAGCAGCAGCAGCAGCCACAACCGTCGCACCCCTCTGGTTCCCTACCGCCGTCGACCCAGCAGGTGGCCGCGCCGATCGCTCTCAACGGTGTGCCGGCAGTTGCTGGCGGCGGAGGTGGCCCCTCAAGCATGTCCGAGCCAGCTACCCCAGCCCACGCTCTCATCCAGTCCAACTTCTCTGAGCTCACTGCGACAGCGAACAGCTCTGCGCCGCCCTGCCCCCATGAGCCTCGGCACGGTCCACGCTGGACGTACCCAGGGGCTGTTCGGCTCTCCAGTGACTACCCCGACAGCTTGCAGCTGCGTATCTCCGACAGGCGCTGCCCAGCACAGCAATGGCGAACACTCTGGTGAGACGGAGCAGGGGGCCAGTGACCGGGGCCCCTCTTGCTGACGCCGGAGGTGCTCCTGAGCTTGAATCAACTAGCGGGTCTGGCGAATGTGAGTCCAAGTGATCAGCGGGTTCTCGCGAGTGCTGGAATGGAACATGCATGGGTTGTGTAGTGGCGCATTGGGGTTCAAGTTTAGGGACGAGGCTGTGCGCGAGTTCGTATGTGAGCATGACCTAATCATTGTTTCTGAGGCGCACTTGACGGACATGTCCGACTTGGGGGAGGTGCAGCTTGGGGGCTTCACTCTGGTGAACGTGAACCGCAGTAGCAGTGCCGTCCGCCGTGATTTTGGGGGCGTTGCCGTGTATGTGCGGGACAGCATCATGCCTGCTGTTACTGTCCTTGCACGAGATAACTCAGAGGCAGGCTGTGAGCTTCTGTGGCTTCGCATTGCATCGGTGGGGTTGGCGGGCTTCTGGTTGGAGCTTGCTACCTAGCGCCTGAGACGCCGCGTTTATTTCGGGGCCAGCATGAACGCCTCCGGTGCTGAATCTGCAGCTGACCTGGTGTTTGGCAAGATCCAATCTGCTATTGCTGAGCATAGGGGGCAGTATGACGAAGTCCTTCTCATTGGTGATTTCAATGCACGCTTGCACCAGCTGCCCGATGTTCCAGGCCTTGAGCAGCTTGCGGCCCTCCGCCGGCAGCTAGGTGCGGTGGTTGGTCCCGACCCCAGTATATACACTGCGCTACCAGCTCGGTCCTGTGCCGATCGGGTGAGCAATTGCTTTGGCAGGCACCTCATGGATATGTGCCGCTCTTCGGGGGTGGTGGTGCTTAATGGGCGAGTAGCGATGGGATGAACGGGGTGCACTGACTTTCCCGCATGACGAGGGCGGCAGCATGATTGATCTGTTTTTGCATCTGCATCGCTATTCCCTAAGCTAGTCTCTATGGTTGTTGGGCAGCAGCTGTTCACTGGTGGTCTTGCTGTGAGCGACCATTTGCCTGTGTCGCTGGCTTTACGCTGGGCCTTGGGGTCCAGCCCTGGAGCCGGGCAGATGGGCGGCGGCCTAAGCCCGCCAAAGTGCATTTCGATGTCAAGAACTGGCGCGTGTACGCTTCCCTGTTTACTCAGGAAGGCTCACAGGCTATGGCCTCTATTCACCAGGCGCTGGAGGGGCTTGAGCAGGGGGAGTCAATAACTGTTGTAGTCGAGCAGCTAGGCTGTCTGCTTAGCAAGTCGTTGAAGAGGGCTTTTGGCAGTGGTCAGGTTAGATCGGGTGGTGGTGCCAGCGGTTCCGGGCGGAAACAGTGGCTTGGCGCCGTGGTGGGATGAGGGCTGCCATGCAGCCAAGGCCTCTATGCTGAGCCGAAGGCTGCCGCTAAGGGCACGCCACAGGATGGTCCTGCGGTGCAGCGTTTCAAGGAGGCTCGTGAGGGCGCTTACTGCGCGAAGAGGCGGGCTAAAGCTGCATACAGGGATGGGGAGCTGAGGGAGTTCGTGGCCTGCGTGCGGGTCGACCCACGTTTGCTGTGGCGCAAATTGGGCGACAATGAGAGAGAAAAATGCCCGCTTGACGATCACAGTGGTTGGAAGGCACACTTTGTTCGCCTGCTGAACTCTTCCGTTGGTGATTTTGATAGTGACGGCGCCCATCGCATCCTGAGCATGATTGCTGACCCTGAGTGGGATGAGCCCTGCGGGTTAGAAGCATGGCGCGTTACTCAGGAGGTTCTACGTAGGCAGGGTGAGGTAGCCAGCGTGATAAACGAGCCTTTCACCCTTGACGAGGTCACCAAAGCAGTGTTAGCCCTGTCCAAGGCTTCTAACTTCTTTCATTTTTTTGAAAAATCGTCCAAAATCTGAGATTTTGATGAAAAAGTCATGTGTGTCTAACAGAGCAAATTCGAAGAATCGTGCTGGTCACAGCAGAGGTTTCGCTCCAGGCCTGCGATAAATGTCCAGTTCGAATCCTAGGTTTTGATCCGTTTTGCCGCACCACCACCACGTGCATCCGCTTCACAGCTGGCACCGCACTACCTCCCTTTGTATGCTCGTGGCAACGCAGCGACACGCTCTGCACGGCCCTGGGCATGACGTAGTAAGCAGGGACAGCCTGTCAGTAACCTCGTATGACCAGCGTATGACAGCTTCCAGCAAGGGAGTCTCCTGGAGTTTCACCTGATGGCCCCTGATGCCGACCACATCTCAACTTCTGCGGTTGCTCCTTAGATGAATGCGCCGTGTCTTTCTATTTACCTGTGTGCTTCCTAGCAAACTGCATATGTTGCCCGTTGCCCAGAGTTGCAACCACCTCATGCCGACTCGGCGCAGAGCCTTGGCATACTTGGCCGCCATTCACCCGTGCTCCATCAGATATCCTTGTTATTATGCGTTATGCGCTTTGCGGGTTGGCAGCAGCGTGCAACGAGCATACCCCTTTCGCCCTAGCCGACGGTGCTCGTGTCGCGCAACGAGCACCGCTTCACAACCTTACATACAGGAGTGCAGTAGGAGCGCAGCAGGAGTGCATCAGAATTCTCGCAGCAGGCCTGGCGGCATGCTGCACCTTGCTCAGCACAGGCTGAGCTGGGACAGAGTGGCACCACCACGCCAGTGCCAGAAGAATCTTCGTGGCCAAATGCAGCGTTGGTACCAGCACGAGCATTGGGCTAAGCGATGGAGGAGTCCAGCGGCGGTGGCGATTCTGGCCGCGGGCAGCAACTGGTGGCCAGCTTGCACGAAGCCAGGGTGCACATGGCGCGGTGGCGGCAGGGGCGAGGCGGGGCGGGCGGCAGGAGTGGCTGCCCCATCCTTTACGTTGGAAATCTGTCCAAAGCATTGCTGTGCATCCCTTCTCTACTTAACTCACGCACTCCTGGGCCGCGCATGCTCTGCGCCCGCCCGCCCGCTTGCCATGCAGCTGAGCACACATGGCTGAAAGCGCGCCTACCCTTTGTGCATCCATGCGCCTGTGCAGGGTACCAGGTCGAGCTCTGCTTGCATGCGACGGGGGATGCGACGTTTCGGGCCAGACACTAGGTCTGGCGCCGAGGTCGCTGACTTTTGAGGCAGGTGGGTGGGTATGACGACAGGACTGTACGACAAATGGGCAGGACGCCAGCCTGGAGGGACGATCGGCGTGTGCAGAGGCAGCACTGTATTGGTGTCACGGCCGGCGGGTGTATTGGTAGTTCCTGCTAGCATCTAAGCCTTCGTTAACAGGCTTGGCGTGGCAGGCTGTTATTGGCACAGATGCACCGCAAGCGTTCCTTGCCTGCAGCGGCCCAGGGTGCATGCATGCTGCCATTGCTGCGGCTTCGCTCCTGTGCCCGTCCGTACCATCCCTTGCATTGCATTACTTAACCCACGCACTCCTGGGCCACGCATGCTCTGGCCCGCCCGCCCGCTTGCCATGCAGCTGAGCCCACATGGCTGAAAGCGCGCCTACCCTTTGTGCATCCATGCGCCTGTGCAGGGTACCAGGTCGAGCTCTGCTTGCATGCGACGGGGGATGCGACGTTTTGGGCTAGGCACCAGGGCTGGCGCCGAGGTCGCTGACTTTCGAGGCAGGTGGGTGGGTATGACGACAGGACTGTACGACAAATGGGCAGGACGCCAGCCTGGAGGGACGATCGGCGTGTGCAGAGGCAGCACTGTATTGGTGTCACGGCCGGCGGGTGTATTGGTAGTTCCTGCTAGCATCTAAGCCTTCGTTAACAGGCTTGGCGTGGCAGGCTGTTATTGGCACAGATGCACCGCAAGCGTTCCTTGCCTGCAGCGGCCCAGGGTGCATGCATGCTGCCATTGCTGCGGCTTCGCTCCTGTGCCCGTCCGTACCATCCCTTGCATTGCATTACTTAACCCACGCACTCCTGGGCGCGCGATGCTCTCGCCCGCCCGCCCGCTTGCCATGCAGGTGAGCCCACATGGCTGAAAGCGCGCCTACCCTTTGTGCATCCATGCGCCTGTGCAGGGTACCAGGCCGAGCTCTGCTTGCATGCGACGGGGGATGCGACGTTTTGGGCTAGGCACCAGGGCTGGCGCTGGAGCCCCTGGCTCGTATACGGGTCCTTTCATGTTGGGTTCCGGATCCTGCCATGTGAGAAACAAACAAACGGTATACGGTAGCGGTGTGCGCGGGTCGTCTGTCGTTTTTTTGTCGGGCGTGTAGGTTCCGGCCCTGGGACTCGCTTGCTTTTGCACTACTCGTCCTTATGGCCCCCTGGCTCTCGGACGTGCCCCTCGGGTCTGTAACTGTAACTGTAACTGCTTTCGTCAGACCGTGCCCCTCTTGCCTGCGCCGGCCCCAGGCATTGGCGTGGGGTGTGTCGTCGTGCGTGCTGTCTTGCAAGTGGTGTGCTGTCTTGCTGCGTGTGGCTCGGCCGCCTTGGGCGGCTCTCACTCCCGGCCCTTGTACTCTGGATGCTACTGGAAGCCGTGTCGTTGGTTTGGGTCTCGATGCATTGATGACTCGTTCAATGTCAACAAGGTAGGTGACAGCGCACCATCAACAGTTTGCCGTATGGCCGTCTCATGCCTCAAGCTCCCAGCACTCGTAGGAATTCGGTGTCAGATGCTCAGATCAGGTTTGCTGTGTAAGTCCTACAGCAGCAGTACCCAGTCACCGGACTGCACCACGCACACCCGGTCGCCTGCACACCTTGACCTCCGGCACCTGCTTGCCGCACCTTGTCGTCCTGCTTCTAGCTATTCTTGCTTGCTTGTCACTGTATCAGGCTGATATTGCCTACTCCCCGCATGCCGCACCGCATCCCCAACACGCCCACACACCTTGCGTTCTTGCATGCACAGTGCACACCGGGACCGTGCTGGCATCATAAGGGCGTGTCTCCGCTTGCGGGGTAGAGTGCTGTGGGTGGGGATGGCGGTGAAGCCGTGAGTCGGGTGTGTGTGGCCTGCTGGGTGTGCGCGCGTTAGTGCTCTTTAGGCTGTGGGCTCTCCAGTGGGTGTGGTGTGGGGACTCTGAAGTCCAACGCCCCAGCTGCGTGCGTCACTGCCGTGGCGCTGAACCGACACTGGGGAATAAGCTGGTTGCAGTCCTGTGGAACGTGGAGGTGGCCACATGCCACAGAGCCACACATCCAGCAAACTGCTGTAGCTATGCATCGGACATAGCGTATACCGTTACGCGCGGCCACGTTCTTTGGCGTTTCCGTAGCGGAGGTGTGGAGCCTGCACAGCCCGACGTGCGTGGAAGCCGTGTTGCGTACGGGAGTCTGCAGTGTGCACCGAGGCTCAAACTCCCGTCGCCCTCTGACAGTTGTGACACTGTTGGTATGCGTTTCGTAGCATGGCTGGGGTTTGACCGGGGAGTAGCAGTCAAGTGGGGGGAGGCGCATGTCCCCACATGGCACCATCATGGGCAATGAGCGGCATGGGTCGCGTCGTTGGGCTTTGGCATTTCTACTATGCGAGCTCAACACCTTCTTCCAGACCTAGAGTTGCCAAAATGGATGACAATCCAGAGCTCGGAGCTGGCCCAGGGCCAAGCTCCGCCAAACAAACACGCAAAAGCCAAACCCGAGCCAAAGGACGTAAACCCGCGGGTACACCTGACAAGCCTCCACCCCAAAAGAAACCTTGTGGAGGTATAATGCGGTACTTTGCCCAGGCGAGGACAGAAATCAGGCCGAACGGCAAGGAGGTCATCTGCCTCGACAGTCCTGACTCGAGTCCAGGCCGGGCAGCAGCCATTCCTATGGTTCCTAAGAGCCCAGTCGCTATGGTGGGCGGCAAGAGGCGTGCCATGCGCTCGCTGGCAGCCGAGCTCAGGTCAGCTGGTCCGCAGCACCAGCGCAACAGCAAGGCGGGCAGCAAAGCCGTCAGCACGGCCGATGGTGAGCTTGCTCCAGCCAAGCCACTTCCTCTGCCTTGATGTTTCAGATTTATGCATGGTAACCAGATAACCACCCCTTTGACTGGTTTGTAGCGGCTGATCACGAGGCTATGGAGCGCCTGACCAACTCGCTGGCGGGGCTCCTTTCACCGAGCAAGGAGCAGCGGGTCCAAACCCAGGGGCTGGAGGCAGGGACCGACGTGGAGGACGCTGAAGGTGAGTCTGAGCGGGCGTGAAGGTCCGGTGCCTGCGCCCCATTCCTTTGACACGTCGTCGCCTTATACACATACATTGACATGCTCGGTTCTATTGTCACAGGTGGTGGTGTGGACGCCGCTTGCGGCAACGAGGACAGTCCAGCTGGCGATAGGGACACCGACCTGCCTGCAGGCCTGCGTAAGTAATGCAACACTCTATAACAGTGCAGTTATAGGTGTTGCCTGCTCGCCTACTTGATTCTGCTTCGGCTTTAAACCAGGCGGGTTACCCTGACACGACCCTGTCACACACCTTGGCGCAGAGGCTGTGGACGACGTTGCTGGGGCCTGAGATGGAGGAGGTGCACGACGAAACGACGATGAGTACGACAACCGCGACAGTGGGTACTCAAACGACGGCAACAGCGAGGGCGCAGGGCGGATTCCACAGCGACCAGGGTGGCCACGGCAACTACGACGATGACTACGCTACGACGGCGGCAACGGCGGCGGTGATGATGATGACGGCGACGTGGTAGTGTTAGAAGGTAGGGCATTCTGAGTCGCTGCGCATGAGCAGCACCATGCGAGCTTCTTGCCCGGTAGGCGGTAACATGCTTGCCGTGATCCTGGGTGTAGACGATGGCCACGCCGGGTGCTGATGGAGACGGGATGGAGGTGGACAACGACGAGGATGCTGAGGAGGACGACAACGACGACGAGACGGAGGAGGATTCTGGTGAGGCGAGAGGCTGCATGCGTCCTTTCGCTTGAGCGAAAACCGCTTCGCTAAGGGCGGTTTTCTCACTAAGTATGCAACCTGAACAACGCAATGTGTGCAGATGGTGACGGTGGAGCAGCTGGTGGCAACGGCGGCACCAGCAAGCGTGGGCGCGGTTCCCTGGGCACCGGGAAAAAAAGTAGGTGTACGCAACGGCAAGGCTTGCTCACCTGCAGTGTTGGCTGCCGTTGGGGTTATGCGTATGTGCTCCTTGTCCTGTATATCAACGCATGCCAAGGAAGCACGCATGTCAACACGTGCCTGCTCTGACGGTCTGCGGATGGTTCTATGGTACAAGGGGCATGGTCAGCACGACGCGCAGTACGACGCACTCTTCGCCGTACTGCTTGCCTTGGGTCGCAGAGTGGATGGATGCGGAGGTGCGCCTAGCTGCCTGGAACCTTATCAAGGACCGGGACGAGGTCAAGAAGGCGATCAATGACAAGTGGCTGGAGTGGGACAAGGCGCACTGCGTGTTGTTCTGCAAGATTTGCCCCAAGGGTGTCAACTGGACATCGACAACCGGCCAGAAGGCCATCACCCTGAACGCCGTCATAGCCCACGCTGGGTCGGTCAAGCACACGGCGGCGGCAACCGCACGAGCGCCAAGCCCAGCAACGCCCTCACGGCCGCCATGGACGCCAGCTTGGCGGCGGCCAACCGGACCGTCATCGCCCTATTCCGTGTGGCCTATCAGACCGTCCAGTCGCAGCAGGTGTGTTGTGTCTCATCGCAGTGCCCAACTGGTAGCTGTTGTGTTGGTGGTGCGGGACCGGGATGGACCGAGTCGACATGGGGAGTGTACGCAACCATTATGCATGCTGCTGTCTCAAGCTCCCTCCATTTGCTGTCTCACAGGGGACGTGCAGTGGGAGACGTGGTGCCCATTCTTGGTGCTAGCCTGGCTATGCACTCGCCGTGTGCGCACAAGCGCTCTGCTAACAACTTGTTACTCTGTGCACCTCCCTGCCAGTCGCTGGCGTCCTTCGAGCTGTCTGCTGCTACACACGCCGCAAACGGTGTGCCCGGCCTCTCCGCCAAGGGGGAGCTGTGCTCGAACGACACCGCCAGGGAGCTGGTGCTGTGCCTGTCCAGGGCCATTCGGCAACAGCAGAAGGAGGAGATCAAGGCGTCGCCTGTTGTCGGCGTCTGCGTTGACGAGTCCACGGACTCCGCGGACTGCCACCTCCTGTCGGTGTACGTGACCTACCTGACGGCCCTGTCCGACGTCAAGTGCGGCTTCGTGCGGCTGCTGCCCATACCGGGATCGGCAGACGCGGCCACCCTCTACAAGCTGCTGCATGAGGGGGTCATCAAGGTAAGGACTAACGGTGCTCCTTATCGCCGGTCGTAGATGGTGGGCGGGCGTTCATGGTGGGCAGCTTGGCGCGCAGTACAGCACAGGGCTGGCTGGAATCCCGTTTTAAGGCGTGGTACCGTATGGAAACGCGTAGGGGCTGTGAGTGCGCTTGCAGAAGCTAGTATATACTGCAGTTCTAGAAGTGCTGCACTACTGTACTGTGACCAGGCATGAAGGCGGCTTTCCAGACAGCTCACACCCTCCATGCTCTGGATGCACCCCCTCATTGCCCGCCTCTGTGGGGCACGGCGAACCCCTTACAAGACGAGAACGAGCTGTTCTGGAGTAAGAGCGCATGCCATCCTTCTCATCATTGTTACCTTTTCCACAGGAGCTGGAGCTCAAGCCGCGCCAAGTCGTCAGCTTCACCTCGGACGGCGCTAGCGTGATGACGGGCCACCTGAAGGGCCTCGCCCAGCGGGTCAAGCAGCTGTGTGGCTTCACCCTGTCGTTCCACTGCGTGGCGCACTGCTGGCCCTCGCGTGCGCGGACCTGTTCAAGGGCTTCGAGGAGCTGGTGGACCTGGACAAGCTGCTGCAGGACATCTGCGGCTACTTCAAGCTGTCGCCAAGCCGCAAGGCCAAGCTCAAGGCCGTGCTGGTGGAGCTTGGGGAGAAGCCGCCCGTCCTCAAGATCCACTTGTGAGTTTCATTTGTTCGGAGGTGCTGTCAGGACAGCTTGCAACACTGGCTCATACTGTATCCATCTAGCATCAAACCAGCCATGCACAATGAAGCTATCTGCAGCACAGTCCACATGGTGTACTATCCGCTACGTAAGAATGCACATGGAAGCCAGCTGGTTGCTGCTGAGTACGTGCTCACTCATTCTCATGTGTGGTTGCAGTGTCCGGTGGCTGTCGCGGGGAGAAGTGGTGAAGCCGCCTCGCGACGACCAGTACCGGGCCCTGCTGGACATGCTACGTTCTGAAGCGGACGGCGGCAAGAACAAGAAGGCGGAGAAGCTGTACGACCGCGCTGACGTAAGTGACTACAAGAGGAGCTGCCTGCTGGGCCTGTTGACATGCGTGGGCCCAATGCTGCTATAGTACTTGCTTGCCTGCCGATGCTGTGAGTGCTGGCTGGTGCAGTGAATGCAGCTGCAGGGATGTGTTGCCGTATAACATTAGGGGTTACACCAGGTCGCGACATCATGGACAACACTTGCATCCCTGATCCCAATCAGAGCGCTGCCAACACCATGGTGCTGCTATGCGCCATCGCCCGAGCATCCTGTCCAGCACAGCAGCCGACCTATCGGCGGTACTTGGGCGGCAGCAGACAGCGGGAGGCGTTGCGCGAGGTGCACAGCAGGCAGCGGGCGGGCCCAGCTGGAACGGGGGCCAAGCTGGAGGAGCTCTTTGCTTGAGTGCTTGCTGCACGTGTACGTCCTTGCTGGGGGCAGTAACCGCAGTGAGGGCCCCACGATGCCACCCGTACACTGGCGGCCTTGACCCTCTCCTCTGAGGTCAAGCAGCTGCAGGACATTCGTGAGGGCATGGGGCTCTGGAAGGGACACCACATTACGCTCACCATGCCCGGCCAGCCACGTACAGCCGACCACCTTGTGCCCTCAAACATAATGTCTTGGCCCCTTTACATGGACCATGCTATGATTGGGCCAGCCGGGC
>BQMZ01000521.1:0-31043 GCA_036984285.1 Chlamydomonas sp. KOR1
AAGGAGTGCTTACCATCCGCAGGAGTGCTTATTTTGGGCAGGAGTGCTTACCATTCGGCAGGAGTGCTTACCATCGGCAGGAGTGCTTACCATCCAGCAGTGGTGCTTACAATCCCAAGCAGGAGTGCTTACAACCTCAGGCAGGAGTGCTTACCATCCTGCAGGAGTGCTTACCATCTGGCAGGAGTGGGGCCATCCCATCTTGCAGGAGTGCTTACCATTCCAAGCAGGAGTGCTTACCATCAGCAGGAGTGCTCACCATTCGGCAGGAAGTGCTTACCATCTGGCAGGAGTGCCACCATCTCGGCAGGGAGTGCTTACAATCCCGCAGGAGTGCTTACCATCCCGCAGAAGTGCTTATTTTGGCAGGAGTGCTTACCATCTGGCAGGAGTGCTTACCATTCGGCAGGAGTGCTTACCATCAGGCAGGAGGCTTACCATTCGGCAGGAGTGCTTACCATCTGGCAGGAGAGCTTACCATCCGCAGGAGTGCTAACCATCTGGCAGGAGTGCTTACCATTCGCAGGAGTGCTTACCATCAGGCAGGAGGCTTACCATTCGGCAGGAGTGCTTACCATCCCGCAGGAGTGCTTACCATCCGGCAGAAGTGCTTATTTTGGGCAGGAGTGCTTACCATCTGGCAGGAGTGCTTACCATTCGGCAGGAGTGCTTACCATCAGGCAGGAGTGCTTACCATCGGCAGGAGTGCTTACCATCCCGGCAGGAGTGCTTACCCCTGGCAGGAGTGCTTACCATCTGGCAGGAGTGCTTACCATTCGGCAGGAGTGCTTACCTTTGGGCAGGAGTGCTTACCATCCGGCAGGAGTGCTTACCAATCGGCAGGAGTTCTTACCATCAGGCAGGAGTGCTTACCATCAGGCAGGAGTGCTTACCATCCGGCAGGAGTGCTTACCATCTGGCAGGAGAGCTTACCATCCGGCAGGAGTGCTTACCATCCGCAGGGTGCTTACCTTTTGGCAGGTGTGCAAGCCACTCACCGGCAGGAGTGCTTACCATCAGGCAGGAGTGCTTACCATCAGGCAGGAGGCTTACCATTCGGCAGGAGTGCTTACCATCCGGCAGGAGTGCTTGCCATTCGGCAGGAGTGCTTACCATCTGGCAGGAGTGCTTACCATTCGGCAGGAGTGCTTACCTTTGGGCAGGAGTGCTTACCATCCGGCAGGAGTGCTTACCAATCGGCAGGAGTTCTTACCATCAGGCAGGAGTGCTTACCATCAGGCAGGAGTGCTTACCATCCGGCAGGAGTGCTTACCATCTGGCAGAAGAGCTTACCATCCGGCAGGAGTGCTTAACATCCGGCAGGGGTACTTACCTTTTGGCAGGAGTGCTTACCATTCGGCAGGAGTGCTTACCATCAGGCAGGAGTGCTTACCATCAGGCAGGAGTGCTTACCATTCGACAGGAGTGCTTACCATTCAGCAGGAGTGCTTACCATCCGGCAGGAGTGCTTGCCCTCGGGCAGGAGTGCTGACCATCCAGCAGTAGTGCTTACAATCCCGCAGGAGTGCTTACAACTCAAGCAGGACAGCTTACCATCCGCAGGAGTGCTTACCATCTGGCAGGAGTGCTTACCATCGGCAGGAGTGCTTACCATTGGGCAGGAGTGCTTACCATCCGGCAGGAGTGCTTACCATTCGGCAGGAGTGCTTACCATCTGGCAGGAGTGCTTACCATTCGGCAGGAGTGCTTACCATTCGGCAGGAGTGCTTGCCCTCGGGCAGGAGTGCTTACCATCCAGCAGCAGTGCTTACCATCTGGCTGGTGTGCTTACCATCCGGCAGGAGTGCTGACCATCCAGCAGTAGTGCTTACAATCCCGCAGGAGTGCTTACAATCCCGCAGGAGTGCTTACCATCCGGCAGGAGTGCTTACCATCTGGCAGGAGTGCTCACCATTCGACAGGAGTGCTTACCATCCGGCAGGAGTGCTTCCCATCTGGCAGTAGTGCTTACCTTTGGGCAGGAGTGCTTACCATCCGGCAGGAGTGCTTACCATTCGGCAGGAGTGCTTACCATTCGGCAGGAGTGCTTGCCCTCGGGCAGGAGTGCTGACCATCCAGCAGTAGTGCTTACAATCAAGCAGGAGTGCTTACAACCCGGCAGGAGTGCTTACCATCCGGCAGGAGTGCTTACCATCTGGCAGGAGTGCTTCCCATCTGGCAGGAGTGCTTACCATTCCGCAGGAGTGCTTACCATCAGGCAGGAGTGCTCACCATTCGACAGAAGTGCTTACCATCTGGCAGGAGTGCTTACCATTCGGCAGGAGTGCTTACAATCCCGCAGGAGTGCTTACCATCCCGCAGAAGTGCTTATTTTGGGCAGGAGTGCTTACCATTCGGCAGGAGTGCTTGCCCTCGGGCAGGAGTGCTGACCATCCAGCAGTAGTGCTTACAATCCCGCAGGAGTGCTTACAATCCCGCAGGAGTGCTTACCATCCGGCAGGAGTGCTTACCATCTGGCAGGAGTGCTTCCCATCTGGCAGGAGTGCTTACCATTCCGCAGGAGTGCTTACCATCAGGCAGAAGTGCTCACCATTCGACAGAAGTGCTTACCATCTGGCAGGAGTGCTTACCATTCGGCAGGAGTGCTTACAATCCCGCAGGAGTGCTTACCATCCGGCAGAAGTGCTTATTTTGGGCAGGAGTGCTTACCATCTGGCAGGAGTGCTTACCATTCGGCAGGAGTGCTTACCATCAGGCAGGAGGCTTACCATTCGGCAGGAGTGCTTACCATCTGGCAGGAGAGCTTACCATCCGGCAGGAGTGCTAACCATCTGGCAGGAGTGCTTACCATTCGGCAGGAGTGCTTACCATCAGGCAGGAGGCTTACCATTCGGCAGGAGTGCTTACCATCCGGCAGGAGTGCTTACCATCCGGCAGGAGTGCTTGCCCTCGGGCAGGAGTGCTGACCATCCAGCAGTAGTGCTTACAATCCCGCAGGAGTGCTTACACAATCCAAGCAGGAGTGCTTACCATCCGGCAGGAGTGCTTACCATCTGGCAGGAGTGCTTACTATCCGGCAGGAGTGCTTACCATCCGGCAGGAGTGCTTACCATTTGGCAGGAGTGCTTACCATCAGGCAGGAGTGCTCACCATTCGACAGGAGTGCTTACCATACGGCAGGAGTGCTTCCCATCTGGCAGGAGTGCTTACCTTTGGGCAGGAGTGCTTACCATCCGGCAGGAGTGCTTACCATTCCGCAGGAGTGCTTACCATTCGGCAGGAGTGCTTACCATTCGGCAGGAGCGCTTACCATTCGGCAAGAGTGCTTAACATCCGGCAGGAGTGCTTACCATTCGGCAGGAGTGCTTACCAATCGGCAGGAGTTCTTACCATCTGGCAGGAGTGCTTACCATTCGGCAGGAGTGCTTACCTTTGGGCAGGAGTGCTTACCATCCGGCAGAAGTGCTTACCATTCGGCAGGAGTGCTTACCATCTGGCAGGAGTGCTTACCATTCGGCAGGAGTGCTTACCATTCGGCAGGAGTGCTTGCCCTCGGGCAGGAGTGCTTACCATCCAGCAGCAGTGCTTACCATCTGGCTGGTGTGCTTACCATCCGGCAGGAGTGCTGACCATCCAGCAGTAGTGCTTACAATCCCGCAGGAGTGCTTACAATCCCGCAGGAGTGTTTACCATCCGGCAGGAGTGCTTACCATCTGGCAGGAGTGCTCACCATTCGACAGGAGTGCTTACCATCCGGCAGGAGTGCTTCCCATCTGGCAGTAGTGCTTACCTTTGGGCAGGAGTGCTTACCATCCGGCAGGAGTGCTTACCATTTGGCAGGAGTGCTTACCATTCGGCAGGAGTGCTTGCCCTCGGGCAGGAGTGCTGACCATCCAGCAGTAGTGCTTACAATCCCGCAGGAGTGCTTACAATCCCGCAGGAGTGCTTACCATCCGGCAGGAGTGCTTACCATCTGGCAGGAGTGCTTCCCATCTGGCAGGAGTGCTTACCATTCCGCAGGAGTGCTTACCATCAGGCAGGAGTGCTCACCATTCGACAGAAGTGCTTACCATCTGGCAGGAGTGCTTACCATTCGGCAGGAGTGCTTACAATCCCGCAGGAGTGCTTACCATCCGGCAGAAGTGCTTATTTTGGGCAGGAGTGCTTACCATTCGGCAGGAGTGCTTGCCCTCGGGCAGGAGTGCTGACCATCCAGCAGTAGTGCTTACAATCCCGCAGGAGTGCTTACAATCCCGCAGGAGTGCTTACCATCCGGCAGGAGTGCTTACCATCTGGCAGGAGTGCTTCCCATCTGGCAGGAGTGCTTACCATTCCGCAGGAGTGCTTACCATCAGGCAGGAGTGCTCACCATTCGACAGAAGGGCTTACCATCTGGCAGGAGTGCTTACCATTCGGCAGGAGTGCTTACAATCCCGCAGGAGTGCTTACCATCCGGCAGAAGTGCTTATTTTGGGCAGGAGTGCTTACCATCTGGCAGGAGTGCTTACCATTCGGCAGGAGTGCTTACCATCAGGCAGGAGGCTTACCATTCGGCAGGAGTGCTTACCATCTGGCAGGAGAGCTTACCATCCAGCAGGAGTGCTAACCATTCGGCAGGAGTGCTTGCCATTCGGCAGGAGTTCTTACCATCTGGCAAGAGTGCTTACCATTCGGCAAGAGTGCTTAACATCCGGCAGGAGTGCTTACCTTCGGGCAGGAGCGCTTACCATTCGGCAGGAGTGCTAAACCTTGGGCAGGAGTGCTTACCATCCGGCAGGAGTGCTTACCATTTGGCAGGAGTGCTTACCATTCGGCAGGAGTGCTTACCATCTGGCAGGAGAGCTTACCATCCGGCAGGAGTGCTAACCATTCGGCAGGAGTGCTTGCCATTCGGCAGGAGTTCTTACCATCTGGCAAGAGTGCTTACCATTCGGCAAGAGTGCTTACCTTTGGGCAGGAGTGCTTACCATCCCGCAGGAGTGCTTACCATTCAGCAGGAGTGCTTACCATCAGGCAGGAGTGCTTACCATTCAGCACGAGTGCTTGCCATTCGGCAGGAGTGCTTACCATCTGGCAGGAGTGCTTACCATTCGGCAGGAGTGCTTACCTTTGGGCCGGAATGCTTACCATCCGGCAGGAGTGCTTACCATCTGGCAGGAGAGCTTACCATCCGGCAGGAGTGCTTAACATCCGGCAGGGGTACTTACCTTTGGGCAGGAGTGCTTACCATTCGGCAGGAGTGCTTACCATTCGGCAGGAGTGCTTACCATTCGGCAGGAGTGCTTACCATTCAGCACGAGTGCTTGTTATTCGGCAGGAGTGCTTACCATTCGGCAGGAGTGCTTACCATTCGGCAAGAGTGCTTAACATCCGGCAGGAGTGCTTACCTTCGGGCAGGAGTGCTTACCATCAGGCAGGAGGCTTACCATTGGGCAGGAGTGCTGACCATCCAGCAGTAGTGCTACAACCCGCAGGAGTGCTTACCATCAGGCAGGAGTGCTTACCATTCGGCAGGAGTGCTTACCATCTGGCAGGAGTGCTTACCATTCGGCAGGAGTGCTTACCATTCGGCAGGAGTGCTTGCCCCGGCAGGAGTGCTTACCATCCAGCAGCAGTGCTTACCATCTGGCTGGTGTTTACCATCCCGCAGGAGTGCTGACCAGCAGCAGTAGTTACCTCCCGCAGGAGTGCTTACAATCCCGCAGGAGTGCTTACCATCCGCAGGGCGCGGCTTACCATCTGGCAGGAGTGCATACTATCCGGCAGGAGTGCTTACTATCCGGCAGGAGTGCTTACCATCCGGCAGGAGTGCTTACCATCCGGCAGGAGTGCTTACCATTCGGCAGGAGTGCTTACCATTCGGCAGGAGTGCTTGCCCTCGGGCAGGAGTGCTGACCATCCAGCAGTAGTGCTTACAATCAAGCAGGAGTGCTTACAATCCCGCAGGAGTGCTTACAATCCCGCAGGAGTGTACCATCCGGCAGGAGTGCTTACCATCTGGCAGGAGTGCTTACTATCCCGCAGGTGTGCTTACCATCCGCAGAAGTGCTTACCATTTGGCAGGAGTGCTTACCATCAGGCAGGAGTGCTCACCATTCGACAGGAGTACTTACCATCCGCAGGAGTGCTTCCCATCTGGCAGGAGTGCTTACCTTTGGGCAGGAGTGCTTACCATTCGGCAGGAGTGCTTGCCCTCGGGCAGGAGTGCTGACCATCCAGCAGTAGTGCTTACAATCCCGCAGGAGTGCTTACAATCCCGCAGGAGTGCTTACCATCCCGCAGGAGTGCTTACCATCTGGCAGGAGTGCTTACTATCCGGCAGGAGTGCTTACCATCCGGCAGAAGTGCTTACCATTTGGCAGGAGTGCTTACCATCAGGCAGGAGTGCTCACCATTCGACAGGAGTGCTTACCATCGGGCAGGAGTGCTTCCCATCTGGCAGGAGTGCTTACCTTTGGGCAGGAGTGCTTACCATCCAGCAGGAGTGCTTACCATTCCGCAGGAGTGCTTACCATTCGGCAGGAGTGCTTACCATCCGGCAGGAGTGCTTGCCCTCGGGCAGGAGTGCTGACCATCCAGCAGTAGTGCTTACAATCCCGCAGGAGTGCTTACCATCCGGCAGGAGTGCTCACCATTCGACAGAAGTGCTTACCATCTGGCAGGAGTGCTTGCCATCTGGCAGGAGTGCTTACAATCCCGCAGGAGTGCTTACCATCCGGCAGAAGTGCTTATTTTGGGCAGGAGTGCTTACCATCTGGCAGGAGTGCTTACCATTCGGCAGGAGTGCTTACCATCAGGCAGGAGGCTTACCATTCGGCAGGAGTGCTTACCATCTGGCAGGAGAGCTTACCATCCGGCAGGAGTGCTAACCATTCGGCAGGAGTGCTTGCCATTCGGCAGGAGTTCTTACCATCTGGCAAGAGTGCTTACCATTTGGCAAGAGTGCTTAACATTCTGCAGGAGTGCTTACCTTCGGGCAGGAGTGCTTACCATTCGGCAGGAGTGCTTAACCTTGGGCAGGAGTGCTTACCATCCGGCAGGAGTGCTTACCATTTGGCAGGAGTGCTTACCATTCGGCAGGAGTGCTTACCATCTGGCAGGAGAGCTTACCATCCGGCAGGAGTGCTAACCATTCGGCAGGAGTGCATGCCATTCGGCAGGAGTTCTTACCATCTGGCAAGAGTGCTTACCATTCGGCAGGAGTGCTTACCTTTGGGCAGGAGTGCTTACCATCCGGCAGGAGTGCTTGCCCTCGGGCAGGAGTGCTTACCATTCGGCAGGAGTGCTTACCTTTGGGCCGGAGTGCTTACCATTCGGCAGGAGTGCTTACCATCTGGCAGGAGAGCTTACCATCCGGCAGGAGTGCTTAACATCCGGCAGGGGTACTTACCTTTGGGCAGGAGTGCTTACCATTCGGCAGGAGTGCTTACCATTCGGCAGGAGTGCTTACCATTCGGCAGGAGTGCTACCATTCAGCACGAGTGCTTGTTATTTGGCAGGAGTGCTTACCATTCGGCAGGAGTGCTTACCATTCAGCAAGAGTGCTTAACATCCGGCAGGAGTGCTTACCTTCGGGCAGGAGTGCTTACCATCAGGCAGGAGGCTTACCATTGGGCAGGAGTGCTGACCATCCAGCAGTAGTGCTTACAATCCCGCAGGAGTGCTTACCATCAGGCAGGAGTGCTTACCATTCGGCAGGAGTGCTTACCATCTGGCAGGAGTGCTTACCATTCGCAGGAGTGCTTACCATCGGCAGGAGTGCTTGCCCTCGGCAGGAGTGCTTACCATCCAGCAGCAGTGCTTACCATCTGGCTGGTGTGCTTACCATCCGCAGGAGTGCTGACCATCCAGCAGTAGTGCTTACAATCCCGCAGGAGTGCTTACAATCCCGCAGGAGTGCTTACCATCCGGCAGGAGTGCTTACCATCTGGCAGGAGTGCATACTATCCGCAGGAGTGCTTACTATCCGCAGGAGTGCTTACCATCCCGCAGGAGTGCTTACCATCCGGCAGGAGTGCTTACCATTCGGCAGGAGTGCTTACCATTCGGCAGGAGTGCTTGCCCTCGGGCAGGAGTGCTTGCCCTCGGGCAGGAGTGCTGACCATCCAGCAGTAGTGCTTACAATCCCGCAGGAGTGCTTACAATCCCGCAGGAGTGCTTACCATCCGCAGGAGTGCTTACCATCTGGCAGGAGTGCTTACTATCCGCAGGAGTGCTTACCATCCGCAGAAGTGCTTACCATTTGGCAGGAGTGCTTACCATCAGGCAGGAGTGCTCACCATTCGACAGGAGTGCTTACCATCCGGCAGGAGTGCTTCCCATCTGGCAGGAGTGCTTACCTTTGGGCAGGAGTGCTTACCATTCGGCAGGAGTGCTTGCCCTCGGCAGGAGTGCTGACCATCCAGCAGTAGTGCTTACAATCCCGCAGGAGTGCTTACAATCCCGCAGGAGTGCTTACCATCCGGCAGGAGTGCTTACCATCTGGCAGGAGTGCTTACTATCCGCAGGAGTGCTTACCATCCGCAGAAGTGCTTACCATTTGGCAGGAGTGCTTACCATCAGGCAGGAGTGCTCACCATTCGACAGGAGTGCTTACCATCGGGCAGGAGTGCTTCCCATCTGGCAGGAGTGCTTACCTTTGGGCAGGAGTGCTTACCATCCAGCAGGAGTGCTTACCATTCCAAGGAGTGCTTACCATTCGCAGGAGTGCTTACCATTCGGCAGGAGCGCTTACCATTCGGCAAGAGTGCTTAACATCCCGCAGGAGTGCTTACCATTTGGCAGGAGTGCTTACCAATCGGCAGGAGTTCTTACCATCTGGCAGGAGTGCTTACCATTCGACAGGAGTGCTTACCTTTGGGCAGGAGTGCTTACCATCCGGCAGGAGTGCATACCATTCGGCAGGAGTGCTTACCATCTGGCAGGAGTGCTTACCATTCGGCTGGTGTGCTTACCATTCGGCAGGAGTGCTGACCATCCAGCAGTAGTGCTTACAATCCCGCAGGAGTGCTTACAATCCCGCAGGAGTGCTTACCATCCGGCAGGAGTGCTTACCATCTGGCAGGAGTGCTTACTATCCGGCAGGAGTGCTTACCATCCCGCAGGAGTGCTTACCATTTGGCAGGAGTGCTTACCATCAGGCAGGAGTGCTCACCATTCGACAGGAGTGCTTACCATCCGGCAGGAGTGCTTCCCATCTGGCAGGAGTGCTTACCTTTGGGCAGGAGTGCTTACCATCCCGCAGGTGTGCTTACCATTTGGCAGGAGTGCTTACCATCGGCAGGAGTGCTTGCCCTCGGCAGGAGTGCTGACCATCCAGCAGTAGTGCTTACAATCCCGCAGGAGTGCTTACCATCCGCAGGAGTGCTCACCATTCGACAGAAGTGCTTACCATCTGGCAGGAGTGCTTACCATCCGGCAGGAGTGCTTACAATCCCGCAGGAGTGCTTACCATCCGGCAGAAGTGCTTATTTTGGGCAGGAGTGCTTACCATCTGGCAGGAGTGCTTACCATTCGGCAGGAGTGCTTACCATCAGGCAGGAGGCTTACCATTCGGCAGGAGTGCTTACCATCTGGCAGGAGAGCTTACCATCCGGCAGGAGTGCTAACCATTCAGCAGGAGTGCTTGCCATTCGGCAGGAGTTCTTACCATCTGGCAAGAGTGCTTACCATTCGGCAAGAGTGCTTAACATCCGGCAGGAGTGCTTACCTTCGGGCAGGAGTGCTTACCATTCGGCAGGAGTGCTTAACCTTGGGCAGGAGTGCTTACCATCCGGCAGGAGTGCTTACCATTTGGCAGGAGTGCTTACCATTCGGCAGGAGTGCTTACCATCTGGCAGGAGAGCTTACCATCCGGCAGGAGTGCTTACCATTCGGCAGGAGTGCTTACCATCTGGCAGGAGTGCTTACCATCTGGCAAGAGTGCTTACCATTCGGCAGGAGTGCTTACCTTTGGGCAGGAGTGCTTACCATCCCGCAGGAGTGCTTACCATCCGGCAGGAGTGCTTACCATCTGGCAGGAGTGCTTACTATCCGGCAGGAGTGCTTACCATCCGGCAGGAGTGCTTACCATTTGGCAGGAGTGCTTACCATCAGGCAGGAGTGCTCACCATTCGACAGGAGTGCTTACCATCCCGCAGGAGTGCTTCCCATCTGGCAGGAGTGCTTACCTTTGGGCAGGAGTGCTTACCATCCCGCAGGAGTGCTTACCATTTGGCAGGAGTGCTTACCATTCGGCAGGAGTGCTTGCCCTCGGCAGGAGTGCTGACCATCCAGCAGTAGTGCTTAACATCCGCAGGGGTACTTACCTTTGGGCAGGAGTGCTTACCATTCGGCAGGAGTGCTTACCATTCGGCAGGAGTGCTTACCATCTGGCTTCTTCTACCTCACGCCTCTCGTCATGAGCATTCCAGTAGACAGCAAAGCTCAGCAGATGTTTGAGGTCGTGCAAGACGCTGCCCGGACGAAGAACATCGAGCTCACGCTGCCGCCCATGTTTCAGCTGCTCGACAGCAACAGAGAAGGCAAGGCCATCTACGCATTCACAATTCCTTCTGAGATCCACGGCGCACTGCTGTCCCTCAAGAACCTTATCTGGGAACTGTCGGACAATGTCATGACCATCCGCCCAATTACACGCCGCGGGCAGCGAGAACCAGGGGTTCGTTTCCAAGGGCAGCGAAGTTGATGGAGATGGGCTACACGCCGCTGTGCGCCGACGGCGCTGTGCGCGGCGCTGCCCGACGGGAGGTGTGCCCGTGGCGCAGTACGCTGACCTCTCCCAGCTGGTCGCGGCTGGCGAGTTCGGCCCCGGCCGTTATTCACCAACGCGGGCGCTTCAGCCAGCAGCAGGGAGGCTCCACCACTGCAATGGGATCTAACCCTAGAGCCCAGCCTCCGCCCCACTATCGCAGCAGCAGCGATGGTGGCAGCAGCAACAGCAGCAACAGCAGCAGCCGCAGCAGCAACAGTGGCGACAACAGCCCGAGCAGCAGCGGCAACAGCCGCCGCCGCAGCAGCACTACATATTCCGTCAGCAGCAGCAGCAGCAGCAGCAGCGCCTCCTCCACCTCCTCCGCCTGGTTACCCCAGTCAGCCACACAACTCGTCGCAGATGCCTCCCGCCAGCAACCGCGGTTCACCTGACGCTACCAGAGTGCTGTGGACCAGCCGCAGCAGCAACAACAGCCGCATCAGCACAAGGGCACGCGACGACTTCGATGAGCGCCGCTACAACAGTGCCTTCCCACCCTTGGTCAGCTCCTCCGCTTACCAGTCATATCCCCCAACCCGCTATACGCCCTCCACCGGCGCCAACCAGCAGCAGCAGCAACAGCAGCAGCACCCATACCCTGGCCGGGTCACGTCCACGACCGCCGACGAGGACTGCCTTCACAGTCGCAGAAATATGCCTCCACCGGCTATTACGGGCCTATGGTCCGCCCAGCAGGGCTCCGGCTTCTGGCTCCCTGACCAGAGCCGAGGTGGCTCTGCTGCGGACCCGCTGGCCAGCAGCAGCAGCAGCAGCAGCATACGCAAGTGGTCCAGAACCAGCAGCAACCTCCGCCGCAGCAGCCGAGGCAGCAGCAGCAGCAGCAGCCACAACCGTCGCACCCCTCTGGTTCCCTACCGCTTCGTCGACCCAGCAGGTGGCGCGCCGATCGCTCTCAACGGTGTGCCGGCAGTTGCTGGCGGCGGAGGTGGCCCCTCAAGCATGTCCGAGCCAGCTACCCCAGCCCACGCTCTCATCCAGTCCAACTTCTCTGAGCTCACTGCGACAGCGAACAGCTCTGCGCACGCCCTGCCCCCATGAGCCTCGGCACGGTCCACGCTGGACGCACCCAGGGGCTGTTCGGCTCTCCAGTGACTACCCCCGACAGCTTGCAGCTGCGTATCTCCGACAGGCGCTGCCCAGCACAGCAATGGCGAACACTCTGGTGAGACGGAGCAGGGGGGCCAGTGACCGGGGCCCCTCTTGCTGACGCCGGAGGTGCTCCTGAGCTTGAATCAACTAGCGGGTCTGACGCAATGTGAGTCCAAGTGATCAGCGGGTTCTGCGAGTGCTGGAATGGAACATGCATGGGTTGTGTAGTGGCGCATTGGGGTTCAAGTTTAGGACGAGGCTGTGCGCGAGTTCGTATGTGAGCATGACCTAATCATTGTTTCTGAGGCGCACTTGACGGACATGTCCGACTTGGGGGAGGTGCAGCTTGGGGGCTTCACTCTGGTGAACGTGAACCGCAGTAGCAGTGCCGTCCGCCGTGATTTTGGGGGCGTTGCCGTGTATGTGCGGGACAGCATCATGCCTGCTGTTACTGTCCTTGCACGAGATAACTCAGAGGCAGGCTGTGAGCTTCTGTGGCTTCGCATTGCATCGGTGGGGTTGGCGGGCTTCTGGTTGAGCTTGCTACCTAGCGCCTGAGACGTCCGCGGTTTATTTCGGGGCCAGCATGAACGCCTCCGGTGCTGAATCTGCAGCTGACCTGGTGTTTGGCAAGATCCAATCTGCTATTGCTGAGCATAGGGGGCAGTATGACGAAGTCCTTCTCATTGGTGATTTCAATGCACGCTTGCACCAGCTGCCCGATGTTCCAGGCCTTGAGCAGCTTGCGGCCCTCCCGCCGCAGCTAGGTGCGGTGGTTGGTCCCGACCCCAGTATATACACTGCGCTACCAGCTCGGTCCTGTGCCGATCGGGTGAGCAATTGCTTTGGCAGGCACCTCATGGATATGTGCCGCTCTTCGGGGGTGGTGGTGCTTAATGGGCGAGTAGCGATGGGATGAACGGGGTGCACTGACTTTCCCGCATGACGAGGGCGGCAGCATGATTGATCTGTTTTTGGCATCTGCATCGCTATTCCCTAAGCTAGTCTCTATGGTTGTTGGGCAGCAGCTGTTCACTGGTGGTCTTGCTGTGAGCGACCATTTGCCTGTGTCGCTGGCTTTACGCTGGGCCTTGGGGTCCAGCCCTGGAGCCGGGCAGATGGGCGGCGGCCTAAGCCCGCCAAAGTGCATTTCGATGTCAAGAACTGGCGCGTGTACGCTTCCCTGTTTACTCAGGAAGGCTCACAGGCTATGGCCTCTATTCACCAGGCGCTGGAGGGGCTTGAGCAGGGGGAGTCAATAACTGTTGTAGTCGAGCAGCTAGGCTGTCTGCTTAGCAAGTCGTTGAAGAGGGCTTTTGGCAGTGGTCAGGTTAGATCGGGTGGTGGTGCCAGCGGTTCCGGCGGAAACAGTGGCTTGGCGCCGTGGTGGGATGAGGGCTGCCATGCAGCCAAGGCCTCTATGCTGAGCGCCGAAGGCTGCCGCTAAGGGCACGCCACAGGATGGTCCTGCGGTGCAGCGTTTCAAGGAGGCTCAGAGGGCGCTTACCGCGAAGAGGCGGGCTAAAGCTGCATACAGGGATGGGGAGCTGAGGGAGTTCGTGGCCTCGCGTCGGGTCGACCCACGCTTGCTGTGGCGCAAATTGGGCGACAATGAGAGAGAAAAATGCCCGCTTGATCGATCACAGTGGTTGGAAGGCACACTTTGTTCGCCTGCTGAACTCTTCCGTTGGTGATTTTGATAGTGACGGCGCCCATCGCATCCTGAGCATGATTGCTGACCCTGAGTGGGATGAGCCCCGCGGTTAGAAGCATGGCGCTGCTACTCAGGAGGTTCTACGTAGGCAGGGTGAGGTAGCCAGCGTGATAAACGAGCCTTTCACCCTTGACGAGGTCACCAAAGCAGTGTTAGCCCTGTCCAAGGCTTCTAACTTCTTTCATTTTTGAAAAATCGTCCAAAATCTGAGATTTTGATGAAAAAGTCATGTGTGTCTAACAGAGCAAATTCGAAGAATCGTGCTGGTCACAGCAGAGGTTTCGCTCCAGGCCTGCGATAAATGTCCAGTTCGAATCCTAGGTTTTGATCCGTTTTGCCGCACCACCACCACGTGCATCCGCTTCACAGCTGGCACCGCACTACCTCCCTTTGTATGCTCGGGCAACGCAGCGACACGCTCTGCACGGCCCTGGGCATGACGTAGTAAGCAGGGACAGCCTGTCAGTAACCTCGTATGACCAGCGTATGACAGCTTCCAGCAAGGGAGTCTCCTGGAGTTTCACCTGATGGCCCCTGATGCCGACCACATCTCAACTTCTGCGGTTGCTCCTTAGATGAATGCGCCGTGTCTTTCTATTTACCTGTGTGCTTCCTAGCAAACTGCATATGTTGCCCGTTGCCCAGAGTTGCAACCACCTCATGCCGACTCGGCGCAGAGCCTTGGCATACTTGGCCGCCATTCACCCGTGCTCCATCAGATATCCTTGTTATTATGCTATGCGCTGCGGGTTGGCAGCAGCGCGCAACGAGCATACCCCTTTCGCCTAGCCGACGGTGCTCGTCAAGCAACCAGCACCGCTTCACAACCTTACATACAGGAGTGCAGTAGGAGCGCAGCAGGAGTGCATCAGAATTCTCGCAGCAGGCCTGGCGGCATGCTGCACCTGCTCAGCACAGGCTGAGCTGGGACAGAGTGGCACCACCACGCCAGTGCCAGAAGAATCTTCGTGGCCAAATGCAGCGTTGGTACCAGCACGAGCATTGGGCTGCGATGGAGGAGTCCAGCGGCGGTGGCGATTCTGGCGCTGGCAGCAACTGGTGGCCAGCTTGCACGAAGCCAGGGTGCACATGGCGCTGGCGGCAGGGGCGTAGGCGGGCGGGCGGCAGGAGTGGCTGCCCCATCCTTTACGTTGGAAATCTGTCCAAAGCATTGCTGTGCATCCCTTCTCTACTTAACTCACGCACTCCTGGGCCGCGCATGCTCTGCGCCGCCCCGCTTGCCATGCAGCTGAGCACACATGGCTGAAAGCGCGCCTACCCTTTGTGCATCCATGCGCCTGTGCAGGGTACCAGGTCGAGCTCTGCTTGCATGCGACGGGGGATGCGACGTTTCGGCCAGACACTAGGTCTGGCGCCGAGGTCGCTGACTTTTGAGGCAGGTGGGTGGGTATGACGACAGGACTGTACGACAAATGGGCAGGACGCCAGCCTGGAGGGACGATCGGCGTGTGCAGAGGCAGCACTGTATTGGTGTCACGGCCGGCGGGTGTATTGGTAGTTCCTGCTAGCATCTAAGCCTTCGTTAACAGGCTTGGCGTGGCAGGCTGTTATTGGCACAGATGCACCGCAAGCGTTCCTTGCCTGCAGCGGCCCAGGGTGCATGCATGCTGCCATTGCTGCGGCTTCGCTCCTGTGCCCGTCCGTACCATCCCTTGCATTGCATTACTTAACCCACGCACTCCTGGGCCACGCATGCTCTGCGCCCGCCCGCCCGCTTGCCATGCAGCTGAGCCCACATGGCTGAAAGCGCGCCTACCCTTTGTGCATCCATGCGCCTGTGCAGGGTACCAGGTCGAGCTCTGCTTGCATGCGACGGGGGATGCGACGTTTTGGGCTAGGCACCAGGGCTGGCGCCGAGGTCGCTGACTTTCGAGGCAGGTGGGTGGGTATGACGACAGGACTGTACGACAAATGGGCAGGACGCCAGCCTGGAGGGACGATCGGCGTGTGCAGAGGCAGCACTGTATTGGTGTCACGGCCGGCGGGTGTATTGGTAGTTCCTGCTAGCATCTAAGCCTTCGTTAACAGGCTTGGCGTGGCAGGCTGTTATTGGCACAGATGCACCGCAAGCGTTCCTTGCCTGCAGCGCCCAGGGTGCATGCATGCTGCCATTGCTGCGCTTCGCTCCTGTGCCCGTCCGTACCATCCCTTGCATTGCATTACTTAACCCACGCACTCCTGGGCCGCGATGCTCTGGCGCCCGCCCGCTTGCCATGCAGGTGAGCCCACATGGCTGAAAGCGCGCCTACCCTTTGTGCATCCATGCGCCTGTGCAGGGTACCAGGCCGAGCTCTGCTTGCATGCGACGGGGATGCGACGTTTTGGGCTAGGCACCAGGGCTGGCGCTGGAGCCCCTGGCTCGTATACGGTCCTTTCATGTTGGGTTCGGATCCTGCCATGTGAGAAACAAACAAACGGTATACGGTAGCGTGTGCGCTGGTCGCCTGTCGTTTTTGTCGGGCGTAGGTTCCGCCCTGGGACTCGCTTGCTTTTGCACTACTCGTCCTTATGGCCCCTGGCTCTCCGACGTGCCCCTCTCGGGTCTGTAACTGTAACTGTAACTGCTTTCGTCAGACCGTGCCCTCTTGCCGCGCCGGCCCCAGGCATTGGCGTGGGGTGTGTCGTCGCGGCGTGCTGTCTTGCAAGTGGTGTGCTGTCTTGCTGCGTGGGCTCGCCGCCTTTGCGGCTCTCACTCCCGGCCCTTGTACTCTGGATGCTACTGGAAGTCGTGGTCGCTGGTTTGGGTCTCGATGCATTGATGACTCGTTCAATGTCAACAAGGTAGGTGACAGCGCACCATCAACAGTTTGCCGTATGGCCGTCTCATGCCTCAAGCTCCCAGCACTCGTAGGAATTCGGTGTCAGATGCTCAGATCAGGTTTGCTGTGTAAGTCCTACAGCAGCAGTACCCAGTCACCGGACTGCACCACGCACACCCGTCGCCTGCACACCTTGACCTCCGCACCTGCTTGCCGCACCTTGTCGTCCTGCTTCTAGCTATTCTTGCTTGCTTGTCACTGTATCAGGCTGATATTGCCTACTCCCCGCATGCCGCACCGCATCCCCAACACGCCCACACACCTTGCGTTCTTGCATGCACAGTGCACACCGGGACCGTGCTGGCATCATAAGGGCGTTCTCGCTATGGGGTAGAGTGCTGTGGGTGGGGATGGCGGTGAAGCCGTGAGTCGGGTGTGTGTGGCCTGCTGGGTGTGCGCGCGTTAGTGCTCTTTAGGCTGTGGGCTCTCCAGTGGGTGTGGTGTGGGGACTCTGAAGTCCAACGCCCCAGCTGCGTGCGTCACTGCCGCGCTGAACCGACACTGGGGAATAAGCTGGTTGCAGTCCTGTGGAACGTGGAGGTGGCCACATGCCACAGAGCCACACATCCAGCAAACTGCTGTAGCTATGCATCGGACATAGCGATACCGCTACGCCGCTGCCACGTTCTTTGGCGTTTCCGAAGGAGGTGTGGAGCCTGCACAGCCCGACGTGCGTGGAAGCCGTGTTCTGCAGTGCACCGAGGCTCAAACTCCCGTCGCCCTCTGACAGTTGTGACACTGTTGGTATGCGTTTCGTAGCATGGCTGGGGTTTGACCGGGGAGTAGCAGTCAAGTGGGGGGAGGCGCATGTCCCCACATGGCACCATCATGGGCAATGAGCGGCATGGGTCGCGTCGTTGGGCTTTGGCATTTCTACTATGCGAGCTCAACACCTTCTTCCAGACCTAGAGTTGCCAAAATGGATGACAATCCAGAGCTCGGAGCTGGCCCAGGGCCAAGCTCCGCCAAACAAACACGCAAAAGCCAAACCCGAGCCAAAGGACGTAAACCCGCGGGTACACCTGACAAGCCTCCACCCCAAAAGAAACCTTGTGGAGGTATAATGCGGTACTTTGCCCAGGCGAGGACAGAAATCAGGCCGAACGGCAAGGAGGTCATCTGCCTCGACAGTCCTGACTCGAGTCCAGGCCGGGCAGCAGCCATTCCTATGGTTCCTAAGAGCCCAGTCGCTATGGTGGGCGGCAAGAGGCGTGCCATGCGCTCGCTGGCAGCCGAGCTCAGGTCAGCTGGTCCGCAGCACCAGCGCAACAGCAAGGCGGGCAGCAAAGCCGCCAGCACGCCGATGGTGAGCTTGCTCCAGCCAAGCCACTTCCTCTGCCTTGATGTTTCAGATTTATGCATGGTAACCAGATAACCACCCCTTTGACTGGTTTGTAGCGGCTGATCACGAGGCTATGGAGCGCCTGACCAACTCGCTGGCGGGGCTCCTTTCACCGAGCAAGGAGCAGCGGGTCCAAACCCAGGGGCTGGAGGCAGGGACCGACGTGGAGGACGCTGAAGGTGAGTCTGAGCGGGCGTGAAGGTCCGGTGCCTGCGCCCCATTCCTTTGACACGCGTCGTGCGTCTTATACACATACATTGACATGCTCGGTTCTATTGTCACAGGTGGTGGTGTGGACGCCGCTTGCGGCAACGAGGACAGTCCAGCTGGCGATAGGGACACCGACCTGCCTGCAGGCCTGCGTAAGTAATGCAACACTCTATAACAGTGCAGTTATAGGTGTTGCCTGCTCGCCTTACTTGATTCTGCTTCCGCTTTAAACCAGGCGGGTTACCCTGACACGACCCCTGTCACACACCTTGCGCAGAGGCTGTGGACGACGTTGCTGGGGGGCCTGAGATGGAGGAGGTGCACGACGACAAGTACGACGATGAGTACGACAACCGCGACAGTGGGTACTCAAACGACGGCAACAGCGAGGGCGAGGGCGGATTCCACAGCGACCAGGGTGGCCACGGCAACTACGACGATGACTACGGCTACGACGACGGCAACTGCGACGGCGGCGGTGATGATGATGACGGCGACGTGGTAGTGTTAGAAGGTAGGGCATTCTGAGTCGCTGCGCATGAGCAGCACCATGCGAGCTTCTTGCCCGGTAGGCGGTAACATGCTTGCCGTGATCCTGGGTGTAGACGATGGCCACGCCGGTGCTGATGGAGACGGGATGGAGGTGGACAACGACGAGGATGCTGAGGAGGACGACAACGACGACGAGACGGAGGAGGATTCTGGTGAGGCGAGAGGCTGCATGCGTCCTTTCGCTTGAGCTTAAAACCGCCGCTAAGGGCGGTTTTCTCACTAAGTATGCAACCTGAACAACGCAATGTGTGCAGATGGTGACGGTGGAGCAGCTGGTGGCAACGGCGGCACCAGCAAGCGCGGCGCCGTTCCCTGGGCACCGGAAAAAGTAGGTGTACGCGAACGGCAAGGCTTGCTCACCTGCAGTGTTGGCTGCCGTTGGGGTTATGCGTATGTGCTCCTTGTCCTGTATATCAACGCATGCCAAGGAAGCACGCATGTCAACACGTGCCTGCTCTGACGGTCTGCGGATGGTTCTATGGTACAAGGGGCATGGTCAGCACGACGCCGCAGTACGACGCGACTCTCGCCGCACTGCTTGCCTTGGGTCGCAGAGTGGATGGATGCGAGGTGCGCCTAGCTGCCTGGAACCTTATCAAGGACCGGACGAGGTCAAGAAGGCGATCAATGACAAGTGGCTGGAGTGGGACAAGGCGCACTGCGTGTTGTTCTGCAAGATTTGCCCCAAGGGTGTCAACTGGACATCGACAACCGGCCAGAAGGCCATCACCCTGAACGCCGCCATAGCCCACGCTGGGTCGGTCAAGCACACGGGCGGCGTAAACCGCACGGCGCCTAAGCCCAGCAACGCCCTCACGGCCGCCATGGACGCCAGCTTGGCGGCGCCAACCGACCGCCATCGCCTATTCCGTGTGGCCTATCAGACCGCCCAGTCGCAGCAGGTGTGTTGTGTCTCATCGCAGTGCCCAACTGGTAGCTGTTGTGTTGGTGGTGCGGGACCGATGGACCGAGTCGACATGGGGAGTGTACGCAACCATTATGCATGCTGCTGTCTCAAGCTCCCTCCATTTGCTGTCTCACAGGGGACGTGCAGTGGGAGACGTGGTGCCCATTCTTGGTGCTAGCCTGGCTATGCACTCGCCGTGTGCGCACAAGCGCTCTGCTAACAACTTGTTACTCTGTGCACCTCCCTGCCAGTCGCTGGCGTCCTTCGAGCTGTCTGCTGCTACACACGCCGCAAACGGTGTGCCCGGCCTCTCCGCCAAGGGGGAGCTGTGCTCGAACGACACCGCCAGGGAGCTGGTGCTGTGCTGTCCAGGGCCATTCGCAACAGCAGAAGGAGGAGATCAAGGCGTCGCCTGTTGTCGGCGTTCGCGCTGACGCAGTCCACGGACTCGCTGACTGCCACCTCCTGTCGGTGTACGTGACCTACCTGACGGCCCTGTCCGACGTCAAGTGCGGCTTCGCGCGGCTGCTGCCCATACCGGGATCGGCAGACGCGGCCACCCTCTACAAGCTGCTGCATGAGGGGGTCATCAAGGTAAGGACTAACGGTGCTCCTTATCGCCGGTCGTAGATGGTGGGCGGCGTTCATGGTGGGCAGCTTGGCGCGCAGTACAGCACAGGGCTGGCTGGAATCCCGTTTTAAGGCGTGGTACCGTATGGAAACGCGTAGGGGCTGTGAGTGCGCTTGCAGAAGCTAGTATATACTGCAGTTCTAGAAGTGCTGCACTACTGTACTGTGACCAGGCATGAAGGCGGCTTTCCAGACAGCTCACACCCTCCATGCTCTGGATGCACCCCCTCATTGCCCGCCTCTGTGGGGCACGGCGAACCCCTTACAAGACGAGAACGAGCTGTTCTGGAGTAAGAGCGCATGCCATCCTTCTCATCATTGTTACCTTTTCCACAGGAGCTGGAGCTCAAGCCGCGCCAAGTCGTCAGCTTCACCTCGACGGCGCTTAGCGTGATGACGGGCCACCTGAAGGGCCTCGCCCAGCGGGTCAAGCAGCTGTGTGGCTTCACCCTGTCGTTCCACTGCGTGGCGCACAAGCTGGCCCTCGCGTGCGCGGACCTGTTCAAGGGCTTCGAGGAGCTGGTGGACCTGGACAAGCTGCTGCAGGACATCTGCGGCTACTTCAAGCTGTCGCCAAGCCGCAAGGCCAAGCTCAAGGCGTGCTGGTGGAGCTTGGGAGAAGCCGCCGCCGTCCTCAAGATCCACTTGTGAGTTTCATTTGTTCGGGAGGTGCTGTCAGGACAGCTTGCAACACTGGCTCATACTGTATCCATCTAGCATCAAACCAGCCATGCACAATGAAGCTATCTGCAGCACAGTCCACATGGTGTACTATCCGCTACGTAAGAATGCACATGGAAGCCAGCTGGTTGCTGCTGAGTACGTGCTCACTCATTCTCATGTGTGGTTGCAGTGTCCGGTGGCTGTCGCGGGAGAAGTGGTGAAGCCGCGAGACCAGTACCGGCCCTGCTGGACATGCTACGTTCTGAAGCGGACGACGGCAAGAACAAGAAGGCGGAGAAGCTGTACGACCGCATGACGTAAGTGTACAAAGGGAGCTCCTGCTGGGCCTGTTGACATTGCGTGGGCCCAATGCTTATAGTACTTGCTTGCCTGCCCGATGCGGGGTGCTGAGCGGGTGCAGTGAATGCACGCTGCAGGGATGTGTTGCCGTATAACATTAGGGGTTACACCAGGTCGCGACATCATGACAACACTTGCATCCCTGATCCCAATCAGGAACGCCAACACCATGGTGCTGCTGTACGCCATCGCCGACATCCTGTCCATCACCACCGACCTATCCCGGTACTTCCAGGACCGGGAGCTTGCGTACCCGGACGTGCACGCCCAGCTGAACGCCAAGCTGGAGGAGCTCAAGACCCGCTGGACGCAACACGTGAGCCCCACCGATGCCACCCGTACACTGCGGCCGACCCTCTCCTACGAGGTCAAGCAGCTGCAGGAGGACATTCGGCGGGGGCAGGGGCTCTGGAAGGGACACCACATTACGCTCACCATGCCCGGCCAGCAGGCGGAGGTCGACTTCGACGCCGTCAAGAACGTTCTCGTGCGGCAGGAGGGCATGCTCAGCAAGGTCGCCTGCGGCCTTCACGACCACATTCGGTCCCGCTTTGACCCCAGCCAGGTGGGGCTGGCGGCAAACTTCAACGTCCTGAGCCCTAATGTGCTGGCGCAGCTGGACGAGGCAGCTGCTGCTGAGATCGGGCACAAGGAGCTGAAGCGCCGGCGGCAGTTTGGCGAGGCCAGGGCGGGTCTGGAGCCCCTGCTTGATGGGCGGCTGTTGGTTCCCGAAGTTCCAGCGTGTAGCCCGGCACCTTGTACGGGACGCCAAGAGGACGGTGCTGCAGCAGGCTGCAGCGCTCAACAAGGCAGAGGAGGAGGAGCGCACGCTCCAGAAGGAGGCCTGCAGGCGATACGGCCTTCTGCCAGGGTCGCTCACCTTCCGCCCTCGCCTGCGCTACTTGCTGCTCGTGCGGTGGGCAAGGTCGCCAGCACACGCCGCCTTCTACAAGGGCCGCATGGACATGCTGGACATGGAGCGCTGCCCCAACCTTGCGACCCTCATCCGCATCATGCTTGTCATCCAGCCCCATACCGCCGACGTGGAGCGGGGCTTCGCAGAGGTCCGTGCCGTCAAGGACCCACAGCGGCTGGGATGGGCGCCGAGCTGCTGGAGGCGCTGATGCGATCCGCCTTGTTGGGCCGATCAACCTGGAGGGCAGGAAGCTGGACATCTGCCCCTTCAGCGATTTCGACACCACAGTCCTGCCCTTGGCGGTGGAGTACTACAACGAAGCGCTAGCGGCCCAGCAGCGCAGCAGCCACAGCGACCGGCCCACCGCCGTGCTCAATGCGCGAAAGCGGTTCATCAACCAGCAGGCGGAGGCGGCTGCAAGGCGGCAGCAGTTGGTCGGTTGCTGCTGCACGCAGCACAGCAGAGCAGGGCGGTGAGCACGGCGTCCCGGAGGAAGCTGTGGGCGGCGAGCGGGGTGCACAGCAGGACAGCCGGGGTGCAGAGCAGGGGGGCCGGGGCGGTGGGCGAGGCGTGGAGCAGGGCGGCGGGCGTGGTGCTGAGCAGGGGGGCCGGGGCGGTGGGCGAGGCGTGGAGCAGGGGGGTCGGGGCGGTGGGCGAGGTGCACAGCAGGGCAGCCAGGGTGGCGGGCAGGGTGGAGGGCAGGGGGGCAGGGGCGGTGGGCGGATTTCGGGACAGGGAGGCCGGGGAAGGGCAGCAGCAGGCGGGGTGAGTAGTTGACTGTGGGCGTGAACGTTCTTTGCTTGAGTGCTTGCTGCACGTGTAGTTGATGGCGTCGGTACTTGGGGGGTCGGGGTGGTGGGCGAGGCGTAGAGCAGGGGGTCGGGGCGGTGGGCGAGGTGCACAGCAGGGCAGCAAGGGTGGCGGGCGGGTGGAGGGGAGCAGGGGCGGTGGGCGGAGTTCGACGGGAGGCAGGGGCGGGAAGGGCAGCCACTGGCGGGGTGAGTACCGGTAGTTGACTGTGGGTGTGGGCGTTCTTTGCTTGAGTGCTTGCTGCACGTGTAGTTGATGGCGCCGGTACTTGGTACTTGGTTAGGGCAGCAGCATCTGATTGCTACATGGGTACACGGGTGCTTCTAAGGTAGGGATCTTTTGCTATGGGATCTGGAGCGGTTGCATCATCGGCACGAACGACAAGAGCACGGGTGCAATTGCCGGCGTCGTGTCATGTATGGCCATGTATGGCGGCACTCCACGGGAGATGATGATGGTGGCTGATGGGGCGCGTGGGAGTTCGAGGGTTGGAGGGAAGCTTCGTCGCCACATACCTGAGCCGTGTTCCGCCCTCGCTTTGGTTGAGGACAAAAGAGCCATGATTCTGGTTCCCTTCATTGGGTCAACGTGCTAGCAGCTAGGGTGCTGGGCTGCGTGACAAGGCGGTGGACTGACACAGCCTAAGTGTGTGACTGTGTGTGGTGGTGGGGGGCGTATTTATTGTCCACGTACAGCCGACCACCTTGTGCCCTCAAACATAATGTCTTGGCCCCTTTTACATGGACCATGCTATGATTGGGCCAGCCGAAGCCGCAGTCGACGCGCAGTAAGGGACTGCGGGTGTGCGTTGTACCGCGCTAGCACACAACTTACACCTTGCCGTTACCCCATGCAATTGACGACTGCCTGACGCTGTAAGGGGGGTCTGGGGGGCGTAGCCCCCCCGGAAAAATATTCTTGAGTCCTCTAGGGTCTACGAAAGATAGCTCGTCCCCAAGGGCCCTTTTCGCTCCGGGTCTACGAAAAAAGTCCGGGGCAAGACCCCCTTTTCGAAATGCGTGATGAAAGGCCCCCCAGGAAGATAGAAGCCTTGGCCCTGTCTAACGGGAAGGCTAGCGGACGGGAACGGGCCCCTGCCGAGTGTTACAAGTATGCACGTAAGGAGGAGGTTAGTAGCAGTGGGCAGCTTCTGGAGGTCTCGTGTGTGTTAGCGCCTGTTCTGCTACGCTTGCTTGAGCATATCCGCAAGGAGGGGGTGTTCCCTGAGCAGTTTGCAACAACTGTTCTCTCCTGTCTTCAAGAAGCGTGGTGACCCCATGGAGTACGGTAGTTACAGGGGCATTGCGGTGGGCGGTGTTTCGCCAAGTGCTACGCGATCCATTTTGCTGCGGCGCTTGGTAGCCGTAGGTCAGGCGCACAAGTTGCGGCATTTTGCCAAGCTGGCTTTAGGCATGGGTTTGGCACTGTGCACCACCTGCTAGTCAAGCGGCATCTTACGGCTAGGCATCAGCGCCCAGGCTCCCGCCGCTTATCATAGTTCAGATCGATTTTGAAAAGGCGTTTGATAAGGTACCTCGTGATCTGCTTTGGGAGCGCTTATGCGAGCGTGGCATCCACGGTCCCATGCTTGACGCTCTGTTGAAAGCGCACGAAAGAGTTGAGATGGCCGCCAAGGTTAATGGGAAGATTGGGGAGCCGCTTGTCTCTGAGCAAGGGGTCAAGCAAGGGTGTCCCCTCAGTACCGAGCTCTTGGGCTGTTTATCGAGATTCTGGCTGATTACATAGACTGCACTGATAGCAGGCTATCCAAGGCTGGCTCACCACTTGCCATGGGTGCGCCTACTGTTGATGGGCAGCGGGTGTCGCTGCTCCTTTATGCTGATGATGCGAGCTTGGTAGCAACTTCGTGCGGCGCATGAGTCACCTGCTAGGGCTTGTCGACACCTTCTGCGTTTCCTTTGGTATGCGAGCTAATGTGAAGAAGTGTGAGGGAATGGTCTTCAGTAGTCAAGACAGGAGAGAGAGGTAGTTTCTGAGGTGTTCTCGCAGTCTGCTAGGCTTATGGCCAGGCGGTGCCTCTAGTGCCCTCCGCTAGGTATTTAGGTCTAGTCTACGGCCCTGGGCTCTCCCCAGCCACTGTCGAGAGCAACTGATTTCCTCTGGGCGTGGTGCTATGTTCAAACTTGCTGGCAAGCTTAAGAAGATGCGCATGTGGGCGCCTGATGTGCGCATGCGGTGCTTTGAGGTACAGGTCAGGTCTATCCTGTCGCACGGCTGCGAGGTTTGGGGTCCCGATGCCCTTTGCGAGATGTTAGATGGCGGCCCCCACGGCGTCGCGACTATGCTAACCTCTCTGAAGGCATGTTTGAGTGGTGCTTGCGTGACAATGCCGCCAAGTTGCAAATAGCTTTTATGCGATCCATCTGTGGGACCTATCGCCCAGCCCACGCCTGTTGTTTGTCGAAATGGCTCAGCTACCGCTGCACTATTTTTGGGCTCGACTTGTCCTCCTGTTCTGGAACCGTTTGGTCAAGCAGCAAGGGTCGCTCGCCCACCACGTGCTGAGAGAGGAGATCCGGTTAGCGGATGAGGGATGGGCTGATGCTTGGGCGGGTAAAGTGCTGCGTTTTGTCAGGGAGCTCGGCGTTGATGTATGGCTGGAGTTACCTGTAGATACTGTCTCCCATGCAGATAGGGCGGCGTGGCTTGCTGGGCGCCCTCCCTTTGCCACTGTGATGTCTAAATTTAGAGAGCGTTTGATGGCTGGTTGGGATCATGCACGGTTAGTATCTCCTGTGGACTTCCCCGACGGAAGCGCCCTGGCATCCAGATGAGTAGGTACAAGCATCAAATGGGGCTCGCCTTTCGAGGCTCTGCTGGTTCCATGTGGCCTAAGCACGCCAAAGTGTTCATTTCGCCAAGCACCAAGTGAAGTTGCTGTCGTTTAGGCTCTGTGCATGGCCGCTATCTGCAAATAGAGCTGTCCAAAGGGGCAGGCGTTTGGCCTGCTCCGAAAGGCTGTGTCTCGCATGCAACGGTGGTGCTGTCGAGGACGAAGAGCACGTGCTTATCCACTGCCCTGCGTATGCCAGTGCCCGTGCTACTGTTGATTTGCCTTACGACCAGGGGATCTGTGCTGTGATGGCGGTTGAGGACCAGACCAGTCTGGCAGGGCTGTTGTTTCGCATCAGTGAGACCCGGCTGGGATATTATCCCACGGCGTTAGGCCAGGTGCATCTCTCCTTGTCTACTCCTGCTGACGGTCTCGGAGCCACACTGCTCATGGGGCATACCGCTGGCTGTGGGCTGCACCGCTCAAGCTATGTAACAGTAACAGTAACAGTAACAGTAACAGTAACAGTAACAGTAACAGTAACCATTCAGCACGAGTGCTTGCCATTCGGCAGGAGTGCTTACCATTCGGCAGGAGTGCTTACCATTCGGCAAGAGTGCTTAACATCCGGCAGGAGTGCTTACCTTCGGGCAGGAGTGCTTACCATTCGGCAGGAGTGCTTAACCTTGGGCAGGAGTGCTTACCATCCGGCAGGAGTGCTTACCATTGGGCAGGAGTGCTTACCATTGGGCAGGAGTGCTGACCATCCAGCAGTAGTGCTTACAATCCCACAGGAGTGCTTACCATCAGGCAGGAGTGCTTACCATTCGGCAGGAGTGCTTACCATCTGGCAGGAGTGCTTACCATTCGGCAGGAGTGCTTACCATTCGGCAGGAGTGCTTGCCCTCGGGCAGGAGTGCTTACCATCCAGCAGCAGTGCTTACCATCTGGCTGGTGTGCTTACCATCCGGCAGGAGTGCTGACCATCCAGCAGTAGTGCTTACAATCCCGCAGGAGTGCTTACCATCCGGCAGGAGTGCTTACCATCCGGCAGGCGTGCTTACCATCTGGCAGGAGTGCATACTATCCGGCAGGAGTGCTTACCATCCGGCAGGAGTGCTTACCATTTGGCAGGAGTGCTTACCATCAGGCAGGAGTGCTCACCATTCGACAGGAGTGCTTACCATCCGGCAGGAGTGCTTCCCATCTGGCAGGAGTGCTTACCTTTGGGCAGGAGTGCTTACCATCCGGCAGGAGTGCTTACCATTCGGCAGGAGTGCTTACCATTCGGCAGGAGTGCTTGCCCTCGGGCAGGAGTGCTTACCATCCAGCAGCAGTGCTTACCATCTGGCTGGTGCTTACCATCCCGCAGGAGTGCTGACCATCCAGCAGTAGTGCTTACAATCCCGCAGGAGTGCTTACCATCCGGCAGGAGTGCTTACCATCCGGCAGGCGTGCTTACCATCTGGCAGGAGTGCATACTATCCGGCAGGAGTGCTTACCATCCGGCAGGAGTGCTTACCATTTGGCAGGAGTGCTTACCATCAGGCAGGAGTGCTCACCATTCGACAGGAGTGCTTACCATCCGGCAGGAGTGCTTCCCATCTGGCAGGAGTGCTTACCTTTGGGCAGGAGTGCTTACCATCCGGCAGGAGTGCTTACCATTCGGCAGGAGTGCTTACCATTCGGCAGGAGTGCTTACCATCCGGCAGGAGTGCTGACCATCCAGCAGTAGTGCTTACAATCCCGCAGGAGTGCTTACAATCCCGCAGGAGTGCTTACCATCCGGCAGGAGTGCTTACCATCTGGCAGGAGTGCTTACTATCCGGCAGGAGTGCTTACAATCCGGCAGGAGTGCTTACCATTTGGCAGGAGTGCTTACCATCAGGCAGGAGTGCTCACCATTCGACAGGAGTGCTTACCATCCGGCAGGAGTGCTTCCCATCTGGCAGGAGTGCATACCTTTGGGCAGGAGTGCTTACCATCCGGCAGGAGTGCTTACCATTCCGCAAAAGTGCTTACCGTTCTGCAGGAGTGCTTACCATTCGGCAGGAGCGCTTACCATTCGGCAAGAGTGCTTAACATCCGGCAGGAGTGCTTACCATTCGGCAGGAGTGCTTACCAATCGGCAGGAGTTCTTACCATCTGGCAGGAGTGCTTACCATTGGGCAGGAGTGCTTACCATTCGGCAAGAGTGCTTAACATCCGGCAGGAGTGCTTACCTTTGGGCAGGAGTGCTTACCATCCGGCAGGAGTGCTTACCATTCGGCAGGAGTGCTTACCATTAGGCAGGAGTGCTCACCATTCGGAAGGAGTGCTTACCATCAGGCAGGAGTGCTTACCATCTGGCAGGAGTGCTTACCATTCGGCAGGAGTGCTTACCATTCGGCAGGAGTGCTTACCATTCGGCAAGAGTGCTTAACATCCGGCAGGAGTGCTTACCTTCGGGCAGGAGTGCTTACCATTCGGCAGGAGTGCTTAACCTTGGGCAGGAGTGCTTACCATCCGGCAGGAGTGCTTACCATTTGGCAGGAGTGCTTACCATTGGGCAGGAGTGCTGACCATCCAGCAGTAGTGCTTACAATCCCGCAGGAGTGCTTACCATCAGGCAGGAGTGCTTACCATTCGGCAGGAGTGCTTACCATCTGGCAGGAGTGCTTACCATTCGGCAGGAGTGCTTACCATTCGGCAGGAGTGCTTGCCCTCGGGCAGGAGTGCTTACCATCCAGCAGCAGTGCTTACCATCTGGCTGGTGTGCTTACCATCCGGCAGGAGTGCTGACCATCCAGCAGTAGTGCTTACAATCCCGCAGGAGTGCTTACAATCCCGCAGGAGTGCTTACCATCCGGCAGGAGTGCTTACCATCTGGCAGGAGTGCTTACTATCCGGCAGGAGTGCTTACCATCCCGCAGGAGTGCTTACCATTTGGCAGGAGTGCTTACCATCAGGCAGGAGTGCTCACCATTCGACAGGAGTGCTTACCATCCGGCAGGAGTGCTTCCCATCTGGCAGGAGTGCTTACCTTTGGGCAGGAGTGCTTACCATCCGGCAGGAGTGCTTACCATTCGGCAGGAGTGCTTACCATTCGGCAGGAGTGCTTGCCCTCGGGCAGGAGTGCTGACCATCCAGCAGTAGTGCTTACAATCCCAAGAGGAGTGCTTACAATCCCGCAGGAGTGCTTACCATCCGGCAGGAGTGCTTACCATCTGGCAGGAGTGCTTACTATCCGGCAGGAGTGCTTACAATCCGGCAGGAGTGCTTACCATTTGGCAGGAGTGCTTACCATCAGGCAGGAGTGCTCACCATTCGACAGGAGTGCTTACCATCCGGCAGGAGTGCTTCCCATCGGGCAGGAGTGCATGCCTTTGGGCAGGAGTGCTTACCATCCGGCAGGAGTGCGTACCATTCCGCAGGAGTGCTTACCGTTCGGCAGGAGTGCTTACCATTCGGCAGGAGCGCTTACCATTCGGCAAGAGTGCTTAACATTTGGCAGGAGTGCTTACCATTCGGCAGGAGTGCTTACCATTCGGCAGGAGTGCTTGCCCTCGGGCAGGAGTGCTTACCATTGGGCAGGAGTGCTTACCTTTGGGCAGGAGTGCTTACCATCCGGCAGGAGTGCTTACCATTCGGCAGGAGTGCTTACCATTAGGCAGGAGTGCTCACCATTCGGAAGGAGTGCTTACCATCAGGCAGGAGTGCTTACCATCTGGCAGGAGTGCTTACCATTCGGCAGGAGTGCTTACCATTCGGCAGGAGTGCTTGCCCTCAGGCAGGAGTGCTTACCATCCGGCAGGAATGCTTACCATCTGGCTGGTGTGCTTACCATTCGGCAGGAGTGCTGACCATCCAGCAGTAGTGCTTACAATCCCGCAGGAGTGCTTACAATCCCGCAGGAGTGCTTACCATCCGGCAGGAGTGCTTACCATCTGGCAGGAGTGCTTACTATCCGGCAGGAGTGCTTACCATCCGGCAGGAGTGCTTACCATTTGGCAGGAGTGCTTCCCATCAGGCAGGAGTGCTTACCATTTGGCAGGAGTGCTTACCATCAGGCAGGAGTGCTCACCATTCGACAGAAGTGCTTACCATCTGGCAGGAGTGCTCACCATTCGGCAGGAGTGCTTACCATCTGGCAGGAGTGCTTACCATTTTGCAGGAGTGCTTACCATTCGGCAGGAGTGCTTGCCCTCGGGCAGGAGTGCTTACCATCAAGCAGCAGTGCTTACCATCTGGCTGGTGTGCTTACCATCCGGCAGGAGTGCTGACCATCCAGCAGTAGTGCTTACAATCCGCAGGAGTGTACCAATCCGCAGGAGTGCTTACCATCCGGCAGGAGTGCTTACCATCTGGCAGGAGTGCTTACTATCCGGCAGGAGTGCTTACCATTTGGCAGGAGTGCTTACCATCAGGCAGGAGTGCTCACCATTCGACAGGAGTGCTTACCATCCGGCAGGAGTGCTTCCCATCTGGCAGGAGTGCTTACCTTTGGGCAGGAGTGCTTAACCATCCCGGCAGGAGTGCTTACCATCTCGCAGGAGTGCTTACCATTCGGCAGGAGTGCTTGCCCTCGGGCAGGAGTGCTGACCATCCAGCAGAGTGCTTACAATCCCGCAGCAGGAGTGCTTACAATCCCCGCAGGAGTGCTTACCATCCGGCAGGAGTGCTTACCATCTGGCAGTAGTGCTTACAATCCCGCAGGAGTGCTTACAATCCCGCAGGAGTGCTTACCATGCGGCAGGAGTGCTTACCATCTGGCAGGAGTGCTTACCATCCGCAGGAGTGCTTACCATCCGGCAGGAGTGCTTACCATTGGGCAGGAGTGCTTACCATCAGGCAGGAGTGCTTACCATTCGGCAGGAGTGCTTACCATCCGCAGGAGTGCTTACCATCTGGCAGGAGTGCAGTGCTTACCATTGGGCAGGAGTGCTTACCATCCGGCAGGAGTGCTTACCATTCGGCAGGAGTAAGCAGCACTATCATCGGGCAGGAGTGCTTACCATTCGGCAGGAGCTTTACCATTGGCAGGAGTGCTTAACATCCCGCAGGAGTGCTACCATCCGCAGGAGTGCTTACCATTCGGCAGGAGTTCTTACCATCTGGCAGGAGCCTCATTGGGCAGGAGTGCTTACCTTTGGGCAGGAGTGCTTACCATCCGGCAGGAGTGCTACCATGATCGGCAGGAGTGCTTACCATCAGGCAGGAGTGCTCACCATTCGAAGGAGTGCTTACCATCAGGCAGGAGTGCTTACCATCTGGCAGGAGTGCTTACTTCATTCGGCAGGAGTGCTTACCATTCGCAGGAGTGCTTGCCCTCAGGCAGGAGTGCTTACTCATCCGCAGGAGTGCTTACCATCTGGCAGGAGTGCTTACCATTCGCAGGAGTGCTTACCATCCAGCAGGAGTGCTTACAGGATCCCGCAGGAGTGCTTACAATACCAAGCAGGAGTGCTTACCATCCGGCAGGAGTGCTTACCATCTGGCAGG
>BQMZ01000522.1:0-55210 GCA_036984285.1 Chlamydomonas sp. KOR1
TCGGCAGGAGTGCTTACCATCCCGCAGGAGTGCTTACCATCTGGCAGGAGTGCTTACCATCTCGCAGGAGTGCTTACCATCCAGCAGGAGTGCTTACCATCCCGCAGGAGTGCTTACCATCTGCAGGAGTGCTTACCATCCGCAGGAGTGCTTACCATCCGGCAGGAGTGCTTACCATCCCGCAGGAGTACCTTTGGGCAGGAGTGCCACCATCTCGGCAGGAGTGCTTACCATCCGGCAGGAGTGCTTACCATCTGGCAGGAGTGCTTACCATTCGCAGGAGTGCTTACCATTCGGCAGGAGTGCTTACCATCCCGCAGGAGTGCTTACCATCTGGCAGGAGTGCTTACCATCCGGGCAGGAGTGCGCAATCATCCCGCAGGAGTGCTTACCACCAGCAGGAGTGCCTTCATCCGGCAGGAGTGCTTACCATCGGCAGGAGTGCTTACCATCCGGCAGGAGTGCTTCTTACCATTCGGCAGGAGTGCCACCCGCAGGAGTGCTTACCATCCGGCAGGAGTGCTTTACCATCCGGCAGGAGTGCTTACCATCTCGCAGGAGTGCTTACCATCGGCAGGAGTGCTTACCATCCCGCAGGAGTGCTTACCATTGGGCAGGAGGAGTGCTTACCATCCCGCAGGAGTGCTTACCATCCGGCAGGAGTGCTTACCATCTGGCAGGAGTGCTACCATCCGCAGGAGTGCTTACCATCGGGCAGGAGTGCTTACCATTCGGCAGGAGTGCTTACCATCTGGCAGGAGTGCTTACCATCCCGCAGGAGTGCTTACCTTTCTGGCAGGAGTGCTTACCATCCGCAGGAGTGCTTACCATCCGGCAGGAGTGCTTACCATTCGCAGGAGTGCTTACCATCAGGGCGAGTGCTTACCATCCGGCAGGAGTGCTTACCATCTGGCAGGAGTGCTTACCATCCGGCAGGAGTGCTTACCATCCGCAGGAGTGCTTACCATCTGGCAGGAGTGCTTACCATTTGGCAGGAGTGCTTACCATCAGGCAGGAGTGCTTACCATCTGGCAGGAGTGCTTACCATCCGGCAGGAGTGCTTACCATTCGGCAGGAGTGCTTACCATTCGCAGGAGTGCTTACCATCAGGCAGGAGTGCTTACCATCCGCAGGAGTGCTTACCATCTGGCAGAAGTGCTTACCATTCAGCAGGAGTGCTTACCATCTGGCAGGAGTGCTTACCATTCGGCAGGAGTGCTTACCATCCGGCAGGAGTGCTTACCATTCGCAGGAGTGCTTACCATCGGCAGGAGTGCTTACCATCTGGCAGGAGTGCTTACCACCATTCGCAGGAGTGCTTACCATCAGGCAGGAGTGCTTACCATCCGCAGGAGTGCTTACCATCTGCAGGAGTGCTTACCATTCGGCAGGAGTGCTTACCATCCGGCAGGAGTGCTTACCATTCGGCAGGAGTGCTTTACCATCTGCAGGAGTTGCTTACCATCCGGCAGGAGTGCTTACCATTCGCAGGAGTGCTTACCATTCGGCAGGAGTGCTTACCATCTGCAGGAGTGCTTACCATCCCGCAGGAGTGCTTACCATCTCGGCAGGAGTGCTTACCCATCTGCAGGAGTGCTTACCCTGGCAGGAGTGCTTACCATCCGGCAGGAGTGCTTACCATCTGGCAGGAGTGCTTACCATTCGGCAGGAGTGCTTACCATCCAGGAGTGCTTACCATCCCGCAGGAGTGCGCCAATCCCGCAGGAGTGCTTACCATCCGGCAGGAGTGCTTACCATCTGGCAGGAGTGCTTACCATCCGCAGGAGTGCTTACCATTGGGCAGGAGTGCTTACCATTCGGCAGGAGTGCTTACCATTCGGCAGGAGTGCTTACCATTCAGCAGGAGTGCTTACCATTCGGCAGGAGTGCTTACCATTCGGCAGGAGTGCTTGCTACCATCCGGCAGGAGTTTACCATCTGGCAGGAGTGCTTACCATCCGGCAGGAGTGCTTACCATCCGGCAGGAGTGCTTACCATTTGGCAGGAGTGCTTACCATCAGGCAGGAGTGCTTACCATTCGCGAGTGCTTACCATCAGGCAGGAGTGCTTACCATTCGGCAGGAGTGCTTACCATCTGGCAGGAGTGCTTACCATCCGCAGGAGTGCTTACCATTCGGCAGGAGTGCTTACCATTCGGCAGGAGTGCTTACCATCTGGCAGGAGTGCTTACCATCCTCGCAGGAGTGCTTACCATGGGCAGGAGTGCTTACCATCCCGCAGGAGTGCTTACCATTCGCAGGAGTGCTTACCATTCGGCAGGAGTGCTTACCATCAGGCAGGAGTGCTTACCATCCGCAGGAGTGCTTACCATCTGGCAGGAGTGCTTACCATCCCGCAGGAGTGCTTACCATCCGTGCACCTTTGGCAGGAGTGCTTACCATCTGGCAGGAGTGCTTACCATCCGGCAGGAGTGCTTACCATTCCGCAGGAGTGCTTACTATCCGGCAGGAGTGCTTACCATTCCGCAGGAGTGCTTACCATCCAGCAGTAGTGCTTACCATTCGGCAGGAGTGCTTACCATTCGGCAGGAGTGCTTACCATTCGCAGGAGTGCTTACCATCGGCAGGAGTGCTTACCATCCGCAGGAGTGCTTACCATTTGGCAGGAGTGCTTACCATTGGCAGGAGTGCTTACCATTCGCAGGAGTGCTTACCATTCAGCAGGAGTGCTTGCCATTCGGCAGGAGTGCTTACCATTCGGCAGGAGTGCTTACCATCTGGCAGGAGTGCTTACCATCGGGCAGGAGTGCTTACCATTCGCAGGAGTGCTTACCCGGCAGGAGTGCTTACCATCCGGCAGGAGTGCTTACCATTGGCAGGAGTGCTTACCATCCGGCAGGAGTGCTTACCATCCAGCAGGAGTGCTTACAATCCCGCAGGAGTGCTTACCATCGCAGGAGTGCTTACCATCCGCAGTGCACCTGGCAGGCTACTTCATCCGCAGGAGTGCTTACCATCCGCAGGAGTGCTTACCATTTGGCAGGAGTGCTACCATCAGGCAGGAGTGCTTACCATTCGGCAGGAGTGCTTACCATCCCGCAGGAGTGCTTACCATCTGGTGGCAGGAGTGCTTACCATTGGCAGGAGTGCTTACCATCTGGCAGGAGTGCTTACCATCCGGCAGGAGTGCTTACCATCAGGCAGGAGTGCTTACCATTCCCAGGCAGGAGTGCTTACCATCCGGCAGGAGTGCTTACCATCTGGCAGGAGTGCTTACCCTTGGGCAGGAGTGCTTACCATCCGGCAGGAGTGCTTACCATTTGGCAGGAGTGCTTACCATTCGGCAGGAGTGCTTACCCGGCAGGAGTGCTTACCATCCAGCAGGAGTGCTTACCATCCCGCAGGAGTGCTGCTAATCCCGCAGGAGTGCTTACCATCCGCAGGAGTGCTTACCATTTGGCAGGAGTGCTTACCATCAGGCAGGAGTGCTCACCATTTGAGCAGGAGTGCTTACCATCCGGCAGGAGTGCTTACCATCTGGCAGGAGTGCTTACCTTTGGGCAGGAGTGCTTACCATCCGCAGGAGTGCTTACCATTCCGCAGGAGTGCTTACCATTAGGAGTGCTTACCATCCGGCAGGAGTGCTTACCATTCGGCAGGAGTGCTTACCATCCCGCAGGAGTGCTTACCATTCGGCAGGAGTGCTTACCATCCGGCAGGAGTGCTTACCATCTGGCAGGAGTGCTACCATCCCGCAGGAGTGCTTACCATGGGCAGGAGTGCTTACCATCCCGCAGGAGTGCTTACCATTCGCAGGAGTGCTTACCATTAGCAGGAGTGCTCACCATCTGGCAGGAGTGCTTACCATCAGCAGGAGTGCTTACCATCTGGCAGGAGTGCTTACCATTCGGCAGGAGTGCTTACCATTCGGCAGGAGTGCTTACCCCGGCAGGAGTGCTTACCATCCGGCAGGAGTGCTTACCATCTGGCAGGAGTGCTTACCATTCGGCACGAGTGCTTGCCATCCAGCAGGAGTGCTTACAATCCCGCAGGAGTGCTTACCATCCCGCAGGAGTGCTTACCATCCGCAGGAGTGCTTACCATCTGGCAGGAGTGCTTACCATCCGCAGGAGTGCTTACCATCCGGCAGGAGTGCTTACCATTTGCAGGAGTGCTTACCATCAGGCAGGAGTGCTTACCATTTGGCAGGAGTGCTTACCATCAGGCAGGAGTGCTCACCATTCGGCAGGAGTGCTTACCATCTGGCAGGAGTGCTTACCATCCAGCAGTAGTGCTTAGAATCCCGCAGGAGTGCTTACCATCCAGCAGGAGTGCTTATTTGGGCAGGAGTGCTTACCATCTGGCAGGAGTGCTTACCATTCGCAGGAGTGCTTACCATATGGCAGGAGTGCTTACCATTCGGCAGGAGTGCTTACCATCCGGCAGGAGTGCTTACCATTCGGCAGGAGTGCTTACCATCCGGCAGGAGTGCTACCATCTCGGCAGGAGTGCTTACCATCTGGCAAGAGTGCTTACCATCCCGCAGGAGTGCTTACCTTTGGGCAGGAGTGCTTACCATCCCGCAGGAGTGCTTACCATTCGGCAGGAGTGCTTACCATTCGCAGGAGTGCTTACCATCAGGAGTGCTTACCATCCGGCAGGAGTGCTTACCATCTGGCAGGAGTGCTTACCATCCCGCAGGAGTGCTTACCATCCGGCAGGAGTGCTTACCTTTGGGCAGGAGTGCTTACCATTCGGCAGGAGTGCTTACCATTCGGCAGGAGTGCTTACCATCTCAGCAGGAGTGCTTACCATCCGGCAGGAGTGCTTACCATCCGCAGGAGTGCTTACCATTCGGCAGGAGTGCTTACCATCCGGCAGGAGTGCTTACCATTCGGCAGGAGTGCTTACCATTCGGCAGGAGTGCTTACCCTGGCAGGAGTGCTTACCATCCGGCAGGAGTGCTTACCATTTGGCAGGAGTGCTTACCATTGGGCAGGAGTGCTTACCCTCTGGCAGGAGTGCTTACCATCAGGCAGGAGTGCTTACCATTCGGCAGGAGTGCTTACCATCCGCAGGAGTGCTTACCATCTGGCAGGAGTGCTTACCATTGGGCAGGAGTGCTTACCATCCGCAGGAGTGCTTACCATTCGCAGGAGTGCTTACCATTCGCAGGAGTGCTTACCATCGGCAGGAGTGCTTACCATCCAGCAGGAGTGCTTACATCGCAGGAGTGCTTACCATCGGCAGGAGTGCTTACCATCCGGCAGGAGTGCTTACCATCAGGCAGGAGTGCTTACCATTTGGCAGGAGTGCTTACCATCAGGCAGGAGTGCTTACCATTCGGCAGGAGTGCTTACCATCTGGCAGGAGTGCTTACCATTCGGCAGGAGTGCTTACCATCCCGCAGGAGTGCTTACCATCCAGCAGAAGTGCTTATTTTGGGCAGGAGTGCTACCATCCGGCAGGAGTGCTTACCATTCGCAGGAGTGCTTACCATCAGGCAGGAGTGCTTACCATCCGCAGGAGTGCTTACCATCTGGCAGGAGTGCTTACCATTCGCAGGAGTGCTTACCATTCGGCAGGAGTGCTTGCCATTCGGCAGGAGTGCTTACCATCTGGCAAGAGTGCTTACCATCCCGCAGGAGTGCTTACCTTTGGGCAGGAGTGCTTACCATCCCGCAGGAGTGCTTACCATTCGGCAGGAGTGCTTACCATCCGGCAGGAGTGCTTACCATCAGGCAGGAGTGCTTACCATCCGGCAGGAGTGCTTACCATCTGGCAGGAGAGCTTACCATCCGGCAGGAGTGCTTACCATCCCGCAGGAGTGCTTACCATTGGGCAGGAGTGCTTACCATTCGCAGGAGTGCTTACCATTCGGCAGGAGTGCTTACCATTCAGCAGGAGTGCTTACCATCTCGCAGGAGTGCTTACCATTCGGCAGGAGTGCTTACCATTCGGCAGGAGTGCTTACCATTCGGCAGGAGTGCTTACCATTCGGCAGGAGTGCTTACCATTCGGCAGGAGTGCTTACCATCTGGCAGGAGTGCTTACCATCCGGCAGGAGTGCTTACCATTTGGCAGGAGTGCTTACCATTCGGCAGGAGTGCTTACCATCTGGCAGGAGTGCTTACCATCAGGCAGGAGTGCTTACCATTCGGCAGGAGTGCTTACCATCCGGCAGGAGTGCTTACCATCTGGCAGGAGTGCTTACCATTGCAGGAGTGCTTACCATCCGCAGGAGTGCTTACCATTCGCAGGAGTGCTTACCATTCGCAGGAGTGCTTACCTCGGCAGGAGTGCTTACCATCCAGCAGTAGTGCTTACCATCCCGCAGGAGTGCTTACCATCCCGCAGGAGTGCTTACCATCCGGCAGGAGTGCTTACCATTTGGCAGGAGTGCTTACCATCAGGCAGGAGTGCTTACCATCCGGCAGGAGTGCTTACCATCCGGCAGGAGTGCTTACCATCTGGCAGGAGTGCTTACCATTGGGCAGGAGTGCTTACCATCCGGCAAGTGCTTACCATTCCAGCAGGAGTGCTTACCATCCGCAGGAGTGCTTACCATTCGCAGGAGTGCTTACCATTCGGCAGGAGTGCTTACCATCCGGCAGGAGTGCTTACCATTCGGCAGGAGTGCTTACCATCCGGCAGGAGTGCTTACCATCTGGCAGGAGTGCTTACCATTCGGCAGGAGTGCTTACCATGGGCAGGAGTGCTTACCATCCGCAGGAGTGCTTACCATTCGGCAGGAGTGCTTACCATTAGGCAGGAGTGCTTACCATTCGCAGGAGTGCTTCATCAGGCAGGAGTGCTTACCATCTGGCAGGAGTGCTTACCATTGCAGGAGTGCTTACCATTCCGGCAGGAGTGCTTACCATCGGCAGGAGTGCTTACCATCCGGCAGGAGTGCTTACCATCTGGCAGGAGTGCTTACCATTCGCAGGAGTGCTTACCATCCAGCAGGAGTGCTTACAATCCGCAGGAGTGCTTACCATCTCGCAGGAGTGCTTACCATCCGCAGGAGTGCTTACCATCTGGCAGGAGTGCTTACCATCCGGCAGGAGTGCTTACCATCCGCAGGAGTGCTTACCATTTGGCAGGAGTGCTTACCATCGGCAGGAGTGCTTACCATTTGGCAGGAGTGCTTACCATCAGGCAGGAGTGCTTACCATTCGGCAGGAGTGCTTACCATCTGGCAGGAGTGCTTACCATTCAGCAGGATTGCTTACAATCCCGCAGGAGTGCTTACCATCCAGCAGGAGTGCTTACATTGGGCAGGAGTGCTTACCATCTGGCAGGAGTGCTTACCATCCCGCAGGAGTGCTTACCATCCGGCAGGAGTGCTTACCATTCGGCAGGAGTGCTTACCATCAGGCAGGAGTGCTTACCATCCGGCAGGAGTGCTTACCATCTGGCAGGAGTGCTTACCATCCGCAGGAGTGCTTACCATTTGGCAGGAGTGCTTACCTTTGGGCAGGAGTGCTTACCATCCGGCAGGAGTGCTTACCATTCGGCAGGAGTGCTTACCATTCAGCACGAGTGCTTACCATCCGGCAGGAGTGCTTACCATCTCGCAGGAGTGCTTACCATCCGGCAGGAGTGCTTACCATCCGGCAGGAGTGCTTACCATCTCGGCAGGAGTGCTTACCATCCGGCAGGAGTGCTTCACCGGCAGGAGTGCTTACCATCCGGCAGGAGTGCTTACCATTTGGCAGGAGTGCTTACCATTCGGCAGGAGTTTTACCATTCGCAGGAGTGCTTACCATCAGCAGGAGCTGCCATTCGGCAGGAGTGCTTACCATTCGGCAGGAGTGCTTACCATCTGGCAGGAGTGCTTACCATTGCAGGAGTGCTTACCATTCGGCAGGAGTGCTTACCCTGGCAGGAGTGCTTACCATCCGCAGGAGTGCTTACCATCTGGCAGGAGTGCTTACCATCCGCAGGAGTGCTGACCATCCAGCAGGAGTGCTTACAATCCCGCAGGAGTGCTTACATCTCGGCAGGAGTGCTTACCATCCGGCAGGAGTGCTTACCATCTGGCAGGAGTGCTTACAATCCCGCAGGAGTGCTTACCATCCGGCAGGAGTGCTTACCATTCGGCAGGAGTGCTTACCATTCGGCAGGAGTGCTTACCATTCGGCAGGAGTGCTTACCATTCGGCAGGAGTGCTTACCATCCCGCAGGAGTGCTTACCATTGGCAGGAGTGCTTACCATCAGGCAGGAGTGCTTACCATTCGGCAGGAGTGCTTACCATCCGCAGGAGTGCTTACCATCTGGCAGGAGAGTGCTTACCATTGGCAGGAGTGCTTACCATCTGGCAGGAGTGCTTACCATCCCGCAGGAGTGCTTACCATCAGGCAGGAGTGCTTACCATTCGGCAGGAGTGCTTACCATCCCGCAGGAGTGCTTACCATCTGGCAGGAGTGCTTACCATTGGGCAGGAGTGCTTACCATCCGGCAGGAGTGCTTACCATTCGGCAGGAGTGCTTACCATCTCGGCAGGAGTGCTTACCCTCGCAGGAGTGCTTACCATCCAGCAGGAGTGCTTACAATCCGGCAGGAGTGCTTACCATCCCGCAGGAGTGCTTACCATTTGGCAGGAGTGCTTACCATCAGGCAGGAGTGCTTACCATTTGGCAGGAGTGCTTACCATCCGCAGGAGTGCTTACCATCTGGCAGGAGTGCTTACCTTTGCGCAGGAGTGCTTACCATCCGGCAGGAGTGCTTACCATTCCGCAGGAGTGCTTACCATTCGGCAGGAGTGCTTACCATTCGGCAGGAGTGCTTACCATTCGGCAGGAGTGCTTACCATCCGCAGGAGTGCTTACCATCTCGGCAGGAGTGCTTACCAATCGCAGGAGTGCTTACCATCTGGCAGGAGTGCTTACCATTCGCAGGAGTGCTTACCTTTGGCAGGAGTGCTTACCATCCGGCAGGAGTGCTTACCATTCGGCAGGAGTGCTTACCATTAGGCAGGAGTGCTCACCATTCGGAAGGAGTGCTTACCATCAGGCAGGAGTGCTTACCATCTGGCAGGAGTGCTTACCATTCGGCAGGAGTGCTTACCATTCGGCAGGAGTGCTTACCCCGGCAGGAGTGCTTACCATCCGCAGGAGTGCTTACCATCTGGCAGGAGTGCTTACCATTCGGCAGGAGTGCTGACCATCCAGCAGGAGTGCTTACAATCCCGCAGGAGTGCTTACAATCCCGCAGGAGTGCGTGCTTACCATCCGCAGGAGTGCTTACCATCTGGCAGGAGTGCTTACCATCCGCAGGAGTGCTTACCATCCGGCAGGAGTGCTTACCATTTGGCAGGAGTGCTTCCCATCAGGCAGGAGTGCTTACCATTTGGCAGGAGTGCTTACCATCCCGGGAGTGCTTACCATTCGGCAGGAGTGCTTACCATCTGGCAGGAGTGCTTACCATTCAGCAGGAGTGCTTACAATCCCGCAGGAGTGCTTACCATCCAGCAGAAGTGCTTATTTTGGGCAGGAGTGCTTACCATCTGGCAGGAGTGCTAACCATTCGGCAGGAGTGCTTACCATGAGGCAGGAGGCTTACCATTCGGCAGGAGTGCTTACCATCTGGCAGGAGTGCTTACCATCCGCAGGAGTGCTTACCATTCAGGAGTGCTTACCATTCGGCAGGAGTGCTTACCATCTGGCAGGAGTGCTTACCATCCCGGCAGGAGTGCTTACCTTGGCAGGAGTGCTTACCATCCCGCAGGAGTGCTTACCATTCGGCAGGAGTGCTTACCATTCGGCAGGAGTGCTTAGCATCAGGCGGGAGTGCTTACCATCCGGCAGGAGTGCTTACCATCTGGCAGGAGAGCTTACCATCCGGCAGGAGTGCTTACCATCCCGGAGTGCTTACCTTTGGCAGGAGTGCTTACCATCTCGCAGGAGTGCTTACCATTCGGCAGGAGTGCTTACCATTCAGCAGGAGTGCTTACCATTCGGCAGGAGTGCTACCATCTCGGCAGGAGTGCTTACCATCGGCAGGAGTGCTTACCATCGGCAGGAGTGCTTACCATCTCGCAGGAGTGCTTACCATTCGCAGGAGTGCTTACCATCTGGCAGGAGTGCTTACCATCGGCAGGAGTGCTTACCATTTGGCAGGAGTGCTTACCATTGGCAGGAGTGCTTACCCTGGCAGGAGTGCTTACCATCAGGCAGGAGTGCTTACCATTCGGCAGGAGTGCTTACCATCCGCAGGAGTGCTTACCATCTGGCAGGAGTGCTTACCTTTGGGCAGGAGTGCTTACCATCCCGCAGGAGTGCTTACCATCTCGGCAGGAGTGCTTACCATTCGGCAGGAGTGCTTACCCGGCAGGAGTGCTGACCATCCAGCAGGAGTGCTTACAACCCGCAGGAGTGCTTACAATCCCGCAGGAGTGCTTACCATCCGGCAGGAGTGCTTACCATTTGGCAGGAGTGCTTACCATCAGGCAGGAGTGCTCACCATTCGACAGGAGTGCTTACCATCCGGCAGGAGTGCTTACCATCTGGCAGGAGTGCTTACCTTTGGGCAGGAGTGCTTACCATCCGGCAGGAGTGCTTACCATTCCGCAGGAGTGCTTACCATTCGGCAGGAGTGCTTACCATTCGGCAGGAGTGCTTACCATTCGGCAAGAGTGCTTAACATCCGGCAGGAGTGCTTACCATTCGGCAGGAGTGCTTACCAATCGGCAGGAGTGCTTACCATCTGGCAGGAGTGCTTACCATTCGGCAGGAGTGCTTACCATTGGGCAGGAGTGCTTACCATCCGGCAGGAGTGCTTACCATCCGGAGTGCTTACCATTAGGCAGGAGTGCTCACCATTCGGAAGGAGTGCTTACCATCAGGCAGGAGTGCTTACCATCTGGCAGGAGTGCTTACCATTCGGCAGGAGTGCTTACCATTCCGCAGGAGTGCTTGCCCTCGGGCAGGAGTGCTTACCATCCGGCAGGAGTGCTTACCATCTGGCAGGAGTGCTTACCATTCGGCAGGAGTGCTTACCATCCAGCAGTAGTGCTTACAATCCCCGAGGAGTGCTTACAATCCCGCAGAGGAGTGCTTACCATCCGGCAGGAGTGCTTACCATCCGGCAGGAGTGCTTACCATTTGGCAGGAGTGCTTACCATCAGGCAGGAGTGCTTACCATTTGGCAGGAGTGCTTACCATCAGGCAGGAGTGCTCACCATTCGGCAGGAGTGCTTACCATCTGGCAGGAGTGCTTACCATTCAGCAGGATTGCTTACAATCCCGCAGGAGTGCTTACCATCCAGCAGAAGTGCTTATTTTGGGCAGGAGTGCTTACCATCTGGCAGGAGTGCTAACCATTTGGCAGGAGTGCTTACCATGAGGCAGGAGGCTTACCATTCGGCAGGAGTGCTTACCATCTGGCAGGAGAGCTTACCATCCGGCAGGAGTGCTTACCATTCGGCAGGAGTGCTTACCATCGGCAGGAGTGCTTACCATCTGGCAAGAGTGCTTACCATCCCGCAGGAGTTCTTACCATCTGGCAGGAGTGCTTACCATCCCGCAGGAGTGCTTACCATTCGGCAGGAGTGCTTACCATTCGGCAGGAGTGCTTACCATCAGGCAGGAGTGCTTACCATCCGGCAGGAGTGCTTACCATCTGGCAGGAGAGCTTACCATCCGGCAGGAGTGCTTAACATCCGGCAGGAGTACTTACCTTTGGGCAGGAGTGCTTACCATTCGCAGGAGTGCTTACCATTCGGCAGGAGTGCTTACCATCTGGCAGGAGTGCTTACCATCCGGCAGGAGTGCTTACCATTTGGCAGGAGTGCTTACCATTGGGCAGGAGTGCTGACCATCCAGCAGTAGTGCTTACAATCCCGCAGGAGTGCTTACCATCAGGCAGGAGTGCTTACCATCTGGCAGGAGTGCTTACCATCTGGCAGGAGTGCTTACCATCTGGCAGGAGTGCTTACCATTCGGCAGGAGTGCTTACCCTCAGGCAGGAGTGCTTACCATCCGCAGGAGTGCTTACCATCTGGCAGGAGTGCTTACCATCCGCAGGAGTGCTGACCATCCAGCAGTAGTGCTTACAATTCGCAGGAGTGCTTACCATCTCGCAGGAGTGCTTACCATCCGGCAGGAGTGCTTACCATCTGGCAGGAGTGCTTACTATCCGGCAGGAGTGCTTACCATCCGGCAGGAGTGCTTACCATTTGGCAGGAGTGCTTACCATCAGGCAGGAGTGCTCACCATTCGGCAGGAGTGCTTACCATCCGCAGGAGTGCTTACCATCTGGCAGGAGAGTGCTTACCATTGGGCAGGAGTGCTTACCATCTGGCAGGAGCTTACCATCCGCAGGAGTGCTTACCATTCGGCAGGAGTGCTTACCATCTGGCAGGAGTGCTTACTATCCGGCAGGAGTGCTTACCATCCGGCAGGAGTGCTTACCATTTGGCAGGAGTGCTTCCCATCAGGCAGGAGTGCTTACCATTTGGCAGGAGTGCTTACCATCAGGCAGGAGTGCTCACCATTCGACAGAAGTGCTTACCATCTGGCAGGAGTGCTTACCATTCAGCAGGAGTGCTTACAATCCCGCAGGAGTGCTTACCATCCAGCAGAAGTGCTTATTTTGGGCAGGAGTGCTTACCATCTGGCAGGAGTGCTAACCATTTGGCAGGAGTGCTTACCATGAGGCAGGAGGCTTACCATTCGGCAGGAGTGCTTACCATCTGGCAGGAGAGCTTACCATCCGGCAGGAGTGCTTACCATCTGGCAAGAGTGCTTACCATCCCGCAGGAGTGCTTACCTTTGGGCAGGAGTGCTTACCATCCCGCAGGAGTGCTTACCATTCGGCAGGAGTGCTTACCATTCGGCAGGAGTGCTTACCATCAGGCAGGAGTGCTTACCATCCGGCAGGAGTGCTTACCATCTGGCAGGAGAGCTTACCATCCGGCAGGAGTGCTTAACATCCGGCAGGAGTGCTTACCTTTGGGCAGGAGTGCTTACCTTTGGGCAGGAGTGCTTACCATGCGGCAGGAGTGCTTACCATTCGGCAGGAGTGCTTACCATTCGGCAGGAGTGCTTGCCCTTCGGCAGGAGTGCTTACCATCCAGCAGTAGTGCTTACAATCCCGCAGGAGTGCTTACAATCCCGCAGGAGTGCTTACCATCCGGCAGGAGTGCTTACCATTTGGCAGGAGTGCTTACCATCAGGCAGGAGTGCTCACCTTCACAGGAGTGCTTACCATCCGGCAGGAGTGCTTACCATCTGGCAGGAGTGCTTACCTTTGGGCAGGAGTGCTTACCATCCGGCAGGAGTGCTTACCATTCCGCAGGAGTGCTTACCATTCGGCAGGAGTGCTTACCATTCGGCAGGAGTGCTTACCATTCGGCAGGAGTGCTTACCATCAGGCAGGAGTGCTTACCATCTGGCAGGAGTGCTTACCATTCGGCAGGAGTGCTTACCATTCCGCAGGAGTGCTTGCCCTCGGGCAGGAGTGCTTACCATCCGGCAGGAATGCTTACCATCTGGCTGGTGTGCTTACCATTCGGCAGGAGTGCTGACCATCCAGCAGTAGTGCTTACAATCCCGCAGGAGTGCTTACAATCCCGCAGGAGTGCTTACCATCCGGCAGGAGTGCTTACCATCCGGCAGGAGTGCTTACCATTTGGCAGGAGTGCTTACCATCAGGCAGGAGTGCTTACCATTTGGCAGGAGTGCTTACCATCAGGCAGGAGTGCTCACCATTCGACAGGAGTGCTTACCATCTGGCAGGAGTGCTTACCATTCAGCAGGAGTGCTTACAATCCCGCAGGAGTGCTTGCAATCCAGCAGAAGTGCTTATTTTGGGCAGGAGTGCTTACCATCTGGCAGGAGTGCTAACCATTCGGCAGGAGTGCTTACCATGAGGCAGGAGGCTTACCATTCGGCAGGAGTGCTTACCATCTGGCAGGAGAGCTTACCATCCGGCAGGAGTGCTTACCATTCGGCAGGAGTGCTTGCCATTCGGCAGGAGTGCTTACCATCTGGCAAGAGTGCTTACCATCCCGCAGGAGTTCTTACCATCTGGCAGGAGTGCTTACCATCCCGCAGGAGTGCTTACCATTCGGCAGGAGTGCTTACCATTCGGCAGGAGTGCTTAGCATCAGGCGGGAGTGCTTACCATCCGGCAGGAGTGCTTACCATCTGGCAGGAGAGCTTACCATCCGGCAGGAGTGCTTAACATCCGGCAGGAGTGCTTACCATTGGGCAGGAGTGCTTACCATTCGGCAGGAGTGCTTACCATTCGGCAGGAGTGCTTACCCTCTGGCAGGAGTGCTTACCATCCGGCAGGAGTGCTTACCATTTGGCAGGAGTGCTTACCATTGGGCAGGAGTGCTGACCATCCAGCAGTAGTGCACAACCTCGGCAGGAGTGCTTACCATCAGGCAGGAGTGCTTACCATCCGGCAGGAGTGCTTACCATCTGGCAGGAGTGCTTACCATTCGGCAGGAGTGCTTACCATTCGGCAGGAGTGCTTGCCCTCAGGCAGGAGTGCTTACCATCCGCAGAGTGCTTACCATCTGGCAGGAGTGCTTACCATCCGCAGGAGTGCTGACCATCCAGCAGGAGTGCTTACAATCCGGCAGGAGTGCTTACCATCTCGCAGGAGTGCTTACCATCCGCAGGAGTGCTTACCATCTGGCAGGAGTGCTTACCATCCCGCAGGAGTGCTTACCATCTGGCAGGAGTGCTTACCATCCCGCAGGAGTGCCACCGCAGGAGTGCTTACCATTCGGCAGGAGTGCTTACCATCAGGCAGGAGTGCTTACCATCCGGCAGGAGTGCTTACCATCTGGCAGGAGTGCTTACCATCCGGCAGGAGTGCTTACCATCCGGCAGGAGTGCTTACCTTTGGGCAGGAGTGCTTACCATCTCGGCAGGAGTGCTTACCATTCGGCAGGAGTGCTTACCCTCTGGCAGGAGTGCTTACCATCCGGCAGGAGTGCTTACCATTTGGCAGGAGTGCTTACCATTGGGCAGGAGTGCTTACCATCCAGCAGTAGTGCTTACAATCCCGCAGGAGTGCTTACCATCAGGCAGGAGTGCTTACCATTCGGCAGGAGTGCTTACCATCTGGCAGGAGTGCTTACCATTCGGCAGGAGTGCTTACCATTCGGCAGGAGTGCTTGCCCTCAGGCAGGAGTGCTTACCATCCGGCAGCAGTGCTTACCATCTGGCTGGTGTGCTTACCATCCGGCAGGAGTGCTTACCATCCAGCAGTAGTGCTTACAATCCCGCAGGAGTGCTTACAATCTCGCAGGAGTGCTTACCATCCGGCAGGAGTGCTTACCATCTGGCAGGAGTGCTTACCATCCCGCAGGAGTGCTTACCATCCGGCAGGAGTGCTTACCATTTGGCAGGAGTGCTTACCATCAGGCAGGAGTGCTCACCATTCAACAGGAGTGCTTACCATCCGGCAGGAGTGCTTCCCATCTGGCAGGAGTAGTGCTTACCTTTGGGCAGGAGTGCTTACCATCTGGCAGGAGAGCTTACCATCCGGCAGGAGTGCTTACCATTCGGCAGGAGTGCTTACCTCGGCAGGAGTGCTTACCATCCGCAGGAGTGCTTACCATCAGGCAGGAGTGCTTACCATCTGGCAGGAGTGCTTACCATCCAGCAGGAGTGCTTACCATCCCGCAGGAGTGCTTATTCGCAGGATTGCTTACCCTCCAGCAGGAGTGCTTACCATCTGGCAGGAGTGCTTACCATCCGGCAGGAGTGATACCCATCCAGCAGTAGTGCTATCAATCCCGCAGGAGTGCTTACCATCCGGCAGGAGTGCTTACCATCTGGCAGGGGTGCTTACCATTTGGCAGGAGTGCTTACAATCCCGCAGGAGGGCTTACCATCAGGCAGAAGTGCTTAATTTTGGGCAGGAGTGCTTACCATCTGGCAGGAGTGCTTACCATTCCGCAGGAGTGCTTACCATCAGGCAGGAGGCTTACCATTCGGCAGGAGTGCATACCATCCCGCAGGAGTGCTAACCATCCGGCAGGAGTGCTTACCATCTGGCAGGAGGGCTTACTATCCGGCAGGAGTGCTTAACATCCGGCAGGAGTGCTTACCATTCGGCAGGAGTGCTTACCATCCCGCAGGAGTGCTTACCATTCGGCAGGAGTGCTTACCATCCGGCAGGAGTGCTTACCATTCGGCAGGAGTGCTTACCAATCGGCAGGAGTTCTTACCATCTGGCAGGAGTGCTTACCATTCGGCAGGAGTGCTTACCCTCGGGCAGGAGTGCTTACCATCCGCAGGAGTGCTTACCATTCGCAGGAGTGCTTACCATCCGGCAGGAGTGCTTACCCTCGGCAGGAGTGCTTACCATCTGGCAGGAGTGCTTACCATCTGGCAGGAGTGCTTACCATCCGGCAGGAGTGCTTACCATCCAGCAGGAGTGCTTACAATCCTCAGGAGCTTACCATCCGGCAGGAGTGCTTACCATCCGGCAGGAGTGCTTACCATCCAGCAGGAGTGCTTACCATCCCGCAGGAGTGCAATCTCGCAGGAGTGCTTACCATCCGGCAGGAGTGCTTACCATCTGGCAGGAGTGCTTACCATCCGGCAGGAGTGCTTACCATCCGGCAGGAGTGCTTACCATTTGGCAGGAGTGCTTACCATCAGGCAGGAGTGCTCACCATTCAGCAGGAGTGCTTACCATCCGGCAGGAGTGCTTACCATCTGGCAGAGTAGTGCTTACCATGGGCAGGAGTGCTTACCATCTGGCAGGAGTGCTTACCATCCGCAGGAGTGCTTACCATTCGGCAGGAGTGCTTACCCTCGGGCAGGAGTGCTTACCATCCGGCAGGAGTGCTTACCATCAGGCAGGAGTGCTTATCATCTGGCAGGAGTGCTGACCATCCAGCAGGAGTGCTTACCATCCGCAGGAGTGCGCCATTCGCAGGAGTGCTTACCCTCCAGCAGGAGTGCTTACCATCTGGCAGGAGTGCTTACCATTAGGCAGGAGTGCTGACCATTCGGCAGGAGTGCTGACCATCCAGCAGTAGTGCTTACAGACCCGCAGGAGTGCTTACCATTCAGCAGGAGTGCTTACCATCGGGCAGGAGTGCTAACCATCCGGCAGGAGTGCTTACCATCCGGCAGGAGTGATACCCATCCAGCAGTAGTGCTATCAATCCCGCAGGAGTGCTTACCATCCGGCAGGAGTGCTTACCATCTGGCAGGGGTGCTTACCATTTGGCAGGAGTGCTTACCATCCGCAGGAGTGCTTACCATCCGGCAGAAGTGCTTTATTTTGGGCAGGAGTGCTTACCATCTGGCAGGAGTGCTTACCATTCTGCAGGAGTGCTTACCATCAGGCAGGAGGCTTACCATTCGGCAGGAGTGCATACCATCCCGCAGGAGTGCTAACCATCCGGCAGGAGTGCTTACCATCTGGCAGGAGGGCTTACTATCCGGCAGGAGTGCTTAACATCCGGCAGGAGTGCTTACCATTCGGCAGGAGTGCTTACCATTCGCAGGAGTGCTTACCATTCGGCAGGAGTGCTTACCATCCGGCAGGAGTGCTTACCATTCGGGAGTTTACCAATCGGCAGGAGTTCTTACCTTTTGGCAGGAGTGCTTACCATTCGGCAGGAGTGCTTACCCTCGGGCAGGAGTCCTTACCATCCGGCAGGAGTGCTTACCATTCGGCAGGAGTGCTTACCATTCGGCAGGAGTGCTTGCCCTCGGGCAAGAGTGCTTACCATCTGGCAGGAGTGCTTACCATCTGGCAGGAGTGCTTACCATCCGGCAGGAGTGCTTACCATCCAGCAGGAGTGCTTACAATCCCCAGGAGTGCTTACCATCCGGCAGGAGTGCTTACCATCTGGCAGGAGTGCTTACTATCCGGCAGGAGTGCTTACCATTCGGCAGGAGTGCTTACCATTTGGCAGGAGTGCTTACCATCAGGCAGGAGTGCTCACCAATCGACAGGAGTGCTTACCATCCGGCAGGAGTGCTTCCCATCTGGCAGGAGTGCTTACCATCTGGCAGGAGAGCTTACCATCCGGCAGGAGTGCTTACCATTCGGCAGGAGTGCTTACCGGCAGGAGTGCTTACCATCCCGCAGGAGTGCTTACCATCAGGCAGGAGTGCTTACCATCTGGCAGGAGTGCTTACCATCCAGCAGTAGTGCTTACCATCCGGCAGGAGTGCGCTCTATTCGGCAGGATTGCTTACCCTCCAGCAGGAGTGCTTACCATCTGGCAGGAGTGCTTACCATTAGGCAGGAGTGCTGACCATTCGGCAGGAGTGCTGACCATCCAGCAGTAGTGCTTACAGACCCGCAGGAGTGCTTACCATTCAGCAGGAGTGCTTACCATCGGGCAGGAGTGCTAACCATCCGGCAGGAGTGCTTACCATCCGCAGGAGTGATACCATCCAGCAGGAGTGCTACAATCCCGCAGGAGTGCTTACCATCCGGCAGGAGTGCTTACCATCTGGCAGGGGTGCTTACCATTTGGCAGGAGTGCTTACAATCCCGCAGGAGGGCTTACCATCCGGCAGAAGTGCTTTATTTTGGGCAGGAGTGCTTACCATCTGGCAGGAGTGCTTACCATTCTGCAGGAGTGCTTACCATCAGGCAGGAGGCTTACCATTCGGCAGGAGTGCTTACCATCCCCAGGCAGTGCTTACCATCCGCAGGAGTGCTTACCATCTGGCAGGAGTGCTTACCATCCGGCAGGAGTGCTTAACATCCGCAGGAGTGCTTACCATTCGCAGGAGTGCTTACCATCCGCAGGAGTGCTTACCATTCGGCAGGAGTGCTTACCATCCGGCAGGAGTGCTTACCATTCGGCAGGAGTGCTTACCAATCGGCAGGAGTTCTTACCTTTTGGCAGGAGTGCTTACCATTCGGCAGGAGTGCTTACCCTCGGGCAGGAGTGCTTACCATCCGGCAGGAGTGCTTACCATCTCGGCAGGAGTGCTTACCATTCGGCAGGAGTGCTTACCCCGGCAGGAGTGCTTACCATCTGGCAGGAGTGCTTACCATCTGGCAGGAGTGCTTACCATCCGCAGGAGTGCTGACCATCCAGCAGTAGTGCTTACAATCCCGCAGGAGTGCTTACCATCCGCAGGAGTGCTTACCATCTGGCAGGAGTGCTTACCATCCGGCAGGAGTGCTTACCATTCGGCAGGAGTGCTTACCATTTGGCAGGAGTGCTTACCATCAGGCAGGAGTGCTTACCAATCGACAGGAGTGCTTACCATCCGGCAGGAGTGCTTACCATCTGGCAGGAGTGCTTACCTTGGGCAGGAGTGCTTACCATCCGCAGGAGTGCTTACCATCAGGCAGGAGTGCTTACCATCTGGCAGGAGTGCTTACCATCCAGCAGGAGTGCTTACCATCCGGCAGGAGTGCGTTCTATTCCGCAGGATTGCTTACCATCCAGCAGGAGTGCTTACCATTCGGCAGGAGTGCTTACCATTCGCAGGAGTGCTTGCCCTCGAAGAGTGCTTACCATCCAGCAGTAGTGCTTACAATCCCGCAGGAGTGCTTACAATCCCGCAGGATTGCTTACCTTTGGGCAGGAGTGGTTACCATCTGGCAGGAGAGCTTACCATCCGGCAGGAGTGCTTACCATTCGGCAGGAGTGCTTACCCCGGCAGGAGTGCTTACCATCGGCAGGAGTGCTTACCATCTGGCTGGTGTGCTTACCATCCGGCAGGAGTGCTGACCATCCAGCAGTAGTGCTTACAATCCCGCAGGAGTGCTTACAATCTCGCAGGAGTGCTTACCATCCGGCAGGAGTGCTTACCATCTGGCAGGAGTGCTTACTATCCGGCAGGAGTGCTTACCATCCGGCAGGAGTGCTTACCATTTGGCAGGAGTGCTTACCATCAGGCAGGAGTGCTCACCATTCAACAGGAGTGCTTACCATCCGGCAGGAGTGCTTCCCATCTGGCAGGAGTAGTGCTTACCTTTGGGCAGGAGTGCTTACCATCTGGCAGGAGAGCTTACCATCCGGCAGGAGTGCTTACCATTCGGCAGGAGTGCTTACCCTCGGGCAGGAGTGCTTACCATCCGGCAGGAGTGCTTACCATCAGGCAGGAGTGCTTATCATCTGGCAGGAGTGCTTACCATCCAGCAGGAGTGCTTACCATCCGCAGGAGTGCCTATTCGCAGGAGTGCTTACCCTCCAGCAGGAGTGCTTACCATCTGGCAGGAGTGCTTACCATTAGGCAGGAGTGCTGACCATTCGGCAGGAGTGCTGACCATCCAGCAGTAGTGCTTACAGACCCGCAGGAGTGCTTACCATTCAGCAGGAGTGCTTACCATCGGGCAGGAGTGCTAACCATCCGGCAGGAGTGCTTACCATCCCGCAGGAGTGATACCCATCCAGCAGTAGTGCTATCAATCCCGCAGGAGTGCTTACCATCCGGCAGGAGTGCTTACCATCTGGCAGGGGTGCTTACCATTTGGCAGGAGTGCTTACAATCCCGCAGGAGTGCTTACCATCCGGCAGAAGTGCTTAATTTTGGGCAGGAGTGCTTACCATCTGGCAGGAGTGCTTACCATTCCGCAGGAGTGCTTACCATCAGGCAGGAGGCTTACCATTCGGCAGGTGCTTACCATCCGCAGGAGTGCTTACCATCCGGCAGGAGTGCTTACCATCTGGCAGGAGTGCTTACCATCCGCAGGAGTGCTTACCATCCGGCAGGAGTGCTTACCATTCGCAGGAGTGCTTACCATCCCGGCAGGAGTGCTTACCGTTCGGCAGGAGTGCTTACCATCCGCAGGAGTGCTTACCATTCGCAGGAGTGCTTACCAATCGGCAGGAGTGCTTACCATCTGGCAGGAGTGCTTACCATTCGGCAGGAGTGCTTACCCTCGGGCAGGAGTGCTTACCATTTGGCAGGAGTGCTGACCATTCGGCAGGAGTGCTTACCATTCGGCAGGAGTGCTTGCCCTCGGGCAGGAGTGCTTACCATCTGGCAGGAGTGCTTACCATCTGGCAGGAGTGCTTACCATCCGGCAGGAGTGCTGACCATCCAGGAGTGCTTACAATCCCTCAGGAGTGCTTACCATCCGGCAGGAGTGCTTACCATCTGGCAGGAGTGCTTACTATCCGGCAGGAGTGCTTACCATTCGGCAGGAGTGCTTACCATTTGGCAGGAGTGCTTACCATCAGGCAGGAGTGCTCACCAATCGACAGGAGTGCTTACCATCCGGCAGGAGTGCTTCCCATCTGGCAGGAGTGCTTACCTTTGGGCAGGAGTGCTTACCATCCGGCAGGAGTGCTTACCATCAGGCAGGAGTGCTTATCATCTGGCAGGAGTTTGACCATCCAGCAGGAGTGCTTACCATCCGGCAGGAGTGCTCTATTCCGGCAGGAGTGCTTACCTCCAGCAGGAGTGCTTACCATTCGCAGGAGTGCTTACCATTCGCAGGAGTGCTTTCCATTGGCAGGAGTGCTGACCATCCAGCAGGAGTGCTTACAATCCCGCAGGAGTGCTTACAATCCCGCAGGATTGCTTACCTTTGGGCAGGAGTGCTTACCATCTGGCAGGAGAGCTTACCATCCGGCAGGAGTGCTTACCATTCGGCAGGAGTGCTTACCCTCGGGCAGGAGTGCTTACCATCCGGCAGGAGTGCTTACCATCAGGCAGGAGTGCTTATCATCTGGCAGGAGTGCTGACCATCCAGCAGTAGTGCTTACCATCCGGCAGGAGTGCGCTCTATTCGGCAGGATTGCTTACCCTCCAGCAGGAGTGCTTACCATCTGGCAGGAGTGCTTACCATTCGGCAGGAGTGCTGACCATTCGGCAGGAGTGCTGACCATCCAGCAGTAGTGCTTACAGACCCGCAGGAGTGCTTACCATTCAGCAGGAGTGCTTACCATCGGGCAGGAGTGCTAACCATCCGGCAGGAGTGCTTACCATCCGGCAGGAGTGATACCCATCCAGCAGTAGTGCTATCAATCCCGCAGGAGTGCTTACCATCCGGCAGAAGTGCTTAATTTTGGGCAGGAGTGCTTACCATCCGGCAGGAGTGCTTACCATTCGGCAGAAGTGCTTACCCTCGGGTAGGAGTGCTTACCATCCGGCAGGAGTGCTTACCATCCGGCAGGAGTGCTTACCATCTGGCAGGAGTGCTTACTATCCGGCAGGAGTGCTTACCATTCGGCAGGAGTGCTTACCATTTGGCAGGAGTGCTTACCATCAGGCAGGAGTGCTCACCAATCGACAGGAGTGCTTACCATCCGGCAGGAGTGCTTCCCATCTGGCAGGAGTGCTTACCATCAGGCAGGAGTGCTTATCATCTGGCAGGAGTGCTGACCATCCAGCAGTAGTGCTTACCATCCGGCAGGAGTGCGTTCTATTCCGCAGGATTGCTTACCCTCCAGCAGGAGTGCATACCATTCGGCAAGAGTGCTTACCATTCGGCAGGAGTGCTTGCCCTCGGGCAGGAGTGCTGACCATCCAGCAGTAGTGCTTACAATCCCGCAGGAGTGCTTACAATCCCGCAGGATTGCTTACCTTTGGGCAGGAGTGCTTACCATCTGGCAGGAGAGCTTACCATCCGGCAGGAGTGCTTACCATTCGGCAGGAGTGCTTACCCTCGGGCAGGAGTGCTTACCATCCGGCAGGAGTGCTTACCATCAGGCAGGAGTGCTTATCATCTGGCAGGAGTGCTGACCATCCAGCAGTAGTGCTTACCATCCGGCAGGAGTGCGCTCTATTCGCAGGATTGCTTACCCTCCGGCAGGATTGCTTACCATCTGGCAGGAGTGCTTACCATTCGGCAGGAGTGCTGACCATTCGGCAGGAGTGCTGACCATCCAGCAGTAGTGCTTACAGACCCGCAGGAGTGCTTACCATTCAGCAGGAGTGCTAACCATCGGGCAGGAGTGCTAACCATCCGGCAGGAGTGCTTACCATCCGGCAGGAGTGATACCCATCCAGCAGTAGTGCTATCAATCCCGCAGGAGTGCTTACCATCCGGCAGGAGTGCTTACCATCTGGCAGGGATGCTTACCATTTGGCAGGAGTGCTTACAATCTAGCAGGAGGGCTTACCATCCGGCAGAAGTGCTTATTTTTGGGCAGGAGTGCTTGCCATCTGGCAGGAGTGCTTACCATTCGGCAGGAGTGCTTACCATCAGGCAGGAGGCTTACCATTCGGCAGGAGTGCTTACCATCCCGCAGGAGTGCTAACCATACGGCAGGAGTGCTTACCATCTGGCAGGAGAGCTTACTATCCGGCAGGAGTGCTTAACATCCGGCAGGAGTGCTTACCTTTGGGCTGGAGTGCTTACCATTCGGCAGGAGTGCTTACCATTCGGCAGGAGTGCTTACCATCCGGCAGAAGTGCTTACCATTCGGCAGGAGTGCTTATCAATCGGCAGGAGTTCTTACCATCTGGCAGGAGTGCTTACCATTCGGCAGGAGTGCTTACCTTTGGGCAGGAGTGCCTACCATCCGGCAGGAGTGCTTACCATTCCGCAGGAGTGCTTACCATTCGGCAGGAGTGCTTGCCCTCGGGCAGGAGTGCTTACCATCTGGCAGGAGTGCTTACCATCTGGCTGGTGTGCTTACCATCCGGCAGGAGTGCTGACCATCCAGCAGTAGTGCTTACAATCCCTCAGGAGTGCTTACCATCCGGCAGGAGTGCTGACCATCTGGCAGGAGTGCTTACTATCCGGCAGGAGTGCTTACCATTCGGCAGGAGTGCTTACCATTTGGCAGGAGTGCTTACCATCAGGCAGAAGTGCTCACCAATCGACAGGAGTGCTTACCATCCGGCAGGAGTGCTTCCCATCTGGCAGGAGTGCTTACCATCCGGCAGGAGTGCTTACCATCAGGCAGGAGTGCTTATCATCTGGCAGGAGTGCTGACCATCCAGCAGTAGTGCTTACCATCCGGCAGGAGTGCGTTCTATTCCGCAGGATTGCTTACCCTCCAGCAGGAGTGCATACCATTCGGCAAGAGTGCTTACCATTCGGCAGGAGTGCTTGCCCTCGGGAAGGAGTGCTGACCATCCAGCAGTAGTGCTTACAATCCCGCAGGAGTGCTTACAATCCCGCAGGATTGCTTACCATCAAGGCTTCTATCTTCTTTCATTTTTTCGAAACTTTGGCAAATTTTGGGGATTTTGATGAAAAGGAAACACCCTCCGGGCAGAGAGATTTTGAAAATGGGCGTCGCGGATGACCCAGTTTCGTGACTGCTTGTCAGAATCCGCCCGTGGGCGAAAACTCACGGTTGCAAAAACTTGGGCGGTTTCATAACTCCGTGCGAATAGCCCTCCAGGAAGATAGAAGCCTTGCTTACCATCCGGCAGGAGTGCTTACCATCAGGCAGGAGTGCTCAACATTCGACAGGACTGCTTACCATCCGGCAGGAGTGCTTACCATTCGGCAGAAGTGCTTACCCTCGGGTAGGAGTGCTTACCATCCGGCAGGAGTGCTTACCATCCGGCAGGAGTGCTTACCATCTGGCAGGAGTGCTTACCATCTGGCAGGAGTGCTTACCATTCGGCAGGAGTGCTTACCATTTGGCAGGAGTGCTGACCATCAGGCAGGAGTGCTCACCAATCGACAGGAGTGCTTACCATCCGGCAGGAGTGCTTCCCATTCGGCAGGAGTGCTTACCAGTGCTAACCATCCGGCAGGAGTGCTTACCATCTGGCAGGAGAGCTTACTATCTGGCAGGAGTGCTTAACATCCGGCAGGAGTGCTTACCTTTGGGCTGGAGTGCTTACCATTCGGCAGGAGTGCTTACCATTCGGCAGGAGTGCTTACCATCCGGCAGAAGTGCTTACCATTCGGCAGGAGTGCTTATCAATCGGCAGGAGTTCTTACCATCTGGCAGGAGTGCTTACCATTCGGCAGGAGTGCTTACCTTTGGGCAGGAGTGCTTACCATCCGGCAGGAGTGCTTACCATTCGGCAGGAGTGCTTACCATTCGGCAGGAGTGCTTGCCCTCGGGCAGGAGTGCTTACCATCTGGCAGGAGTGCTTACCATCTGGCTGGTGTGCTTACCATCCGGCAGGAGTGCTGACCATCCAGCAGTAGTGCTTACAATCCCTCAGGAGTGCTTACCATCCGGCAGGAGTGCTGACCATCTGGCAGGAGTGCTTACTATCCGGCAGGAGTGCTTACCATTCGGCAGGAGTGCTTACCATTTGGCAGGAGTGCTTACCATCAGGCAGGAGTGCTCACCAATCGACAGGAGTGCTTACCATCCGGCAGGAGTGCTTCCCATCTGGCAGGAGTGCTTACCTTTGGGCAGGAGTGCTTACCATCCGGCAGGAGTGCTTACCATCCGGCAGGAGTGCTTATCATCTGGCAGGAGTGCTGACCATCCAGCAGTAGTGCTTACCATCCGGCAGGAGTGCGTTCTATTCCGCAGGATTGCTTACCCTCCAGCAGGAGTGCATACCATTCGGCAAGAGTGCTTACCATTCGGCAGGAGTGCTTGCCCTCGGGAAGGAGTGCTGACCATCCAGCAGTAGTGCTTACAATCCCGCAGGAGTGCTTACAATCCCGCAGGATTGCTTACCAAGTTACCATCCGGCAGGAGTGCTTACCATCAGGCAGGAGTGCTCAACATTCGACAGGACTGCTTACCATCCGGCAGGAGTGCTTACCATTCGGCAGAAGTGCTTACCCTCGGGTAGGAGTGCTTACCATCCGGCAGGAGTGCTTCCCATTCGGCAGGAGTGCTTACCATCCCGCAGGAGTGCTAACCATCCGGCAGGAGTGCTTACCATCTGGCAGGAGAGCTTACTATCCGGCAGGAGTGCTTAACATCCGGCAGGAGTGCTTACCTTTGGGCTGGAGTGCTTACCATTCGGCAGGAGTGCTTACCATTCGGCAGGAGTGCTTACCATCCGGCAGAAGTGCTTACCATTCGGCAGGAGTGCTTATCAATCGGCAGGAGTTCTTACCATCTGGCAGGAGTGCTTACCATTCGGCAGGAGTGCTTACCTTTGGGCAGGAGTGCTTACCATCCGGCAGGAGTGCTTACCATTCGGCAGGAGTGCTTACCATTCGGCAGGAGTGCTTGCCCCGGCAGGAGTGCTTACCATCTGGCAGGAGTGCTTACCATCTGGCTGGTGTGCTTACCATCCGGCAGGAGTGCTGACCATCCAGCAGTAGTGCTTACAATCCCTCAGGAGTGCTTACCATCCGCAGGAGTGCTGACCATCTGGCAGGAGTGCTTACTATCCGGCAGGAGTGCTTACCATCGGCAGGAGTGCTTACCATTTGGCAGGAGTGCTTACCATCAGGCAGGAGTGCTCACCAATCGACAGGAGTGCTTACCATCCGGCAGGAGTGCTTCCCATCTGGCAGGAGTGCTTACCTTTGGGCAGGAGTGCTTACCATCCGGCAGGAGTGCTTACCATCCGGCAGGAGTGCTTATCATCTGGCAGGAGTGCTGACCATCCAGCAGTAGTGCTTACCATCCGCAGGAGTGCTCTATTCCGCGAGGATTGCTTACCCTCCAGCAGGAGTGCATACCATTCGGCAAGAGTGCTTACCATTCGGCAGGAGTGCTTGCCCTCGGGAAGGAGTGCTGACCATCCAGCAGTAGTGCTTACAATCCCGCAGGAGTGCTTACAATCCCGCAGGATTGCTTACCAAGTTACCATCCGGCAGGAGTGCTTACCATCAGGCAGGAGTGCTCAACATTCGACAGGACTGCTTACCATCCGGCAGGAGTGCTTACCATTTGGCAGAAGTGCTTACCCTCGGGTAGGAGTGCTTACCATCCGGCAGGAGTGCTTACCATCCGGCAGGAGTGCTTACCATCTGGCAGGAGTGCTTACCATCTGGCAGGAGTGCTTACCATTCGGCAGGAGTGCTTACCATTTGGCAGGAGTGCTGACCATCAGGCAGGAGTGCTCACCAATCGACAGGAGTGCTTACCATCCGGCAGGAGTGCTTCCCATCTGGCAGGAGTGCTTACCTTTGGGCAGGAGTGCTTACCATCCGGCAGGAGTGCTTACCATCAGGCAGGAGTGCTTATCATCTGGCAGGAGTGCTGACCATCCAGCAGTAGTGCTTACCATCCGGCAGGAGTGCGTTCTATTCGGCAGGATTGCTTACCCTCCGGCAGGAGTGCTTACCATTCGGCAAGAGTGCTTACCATTCGGCAGGAGTGCTTGCCCTCGGGCAGGAGTGCTGACCATCCAGCAGTAGTGCTTACAATCCCGCAGGAGTGCTTACAATCCCGCAGGAGTGCTTACCATCTGGCAGGAGTGCTTACCACCTGGCAGGAGTGCTTACCATTCGGCAGGAGTGCTTACCAATCGGCAGGAGTGCTTACCATTCGGCAGGAGTGCTTACCATCCGGCAGGAGTGCTTACCATCCGGCAGGAGTGCTTACCATTCGGCAGGAGTGCTTACCATTCGGCAGGAGTGCTTGCCCTCGGGCAGGAGTGCTTACCATCTGGCAGGAGTGCTTACCATCTGGCTGGTGTGCTTACCATCCAGCAGGAATGCTGACCATCACTCGGGGAAAGACTCGGCTCATTATCGCACTTTTGCTCCATTCTAGCTGAGAAATAATCATTCCAGCAATAAAATTGTCATTTTCGCTCCGCCGGGATCATTCTAGCCAGGCGGTGGCAAGGATTTTCTCATTTTCTCACACATCCATCATTATTGGTGCGAATTCATCATTTTAGCTGAAGTGGGTTAGACGCGATCACTAATCACAACGGACCCAGGTTCAAAACCCATCATCAACTTTTGCTGATAGTGTCGTTCATGTAAAGTATATCTTCCTGTGATTTAGAATTCTGATAGCAGGCTGTGCCTAATAAACTGCAAGGACAGCTTCGGACGATGCCAATCAACCAACCAACCATGTGTTAGTCTGCACCTGCCTGCTGCTTTACTTCAAGTCCCATGCAGGTAGGGGCAATGCTCAGCTTCAACCCCATGCTCCCCAAGCCCTGCCTATCCCCACCTTTGTTTTTGGGCCCCTAGGCTGGCATCGATGCCACTACTGGTCCATGCCTGTCATGCTGAGCAGCACCCCAGAGTGTACAGTATCCATGCCCCAAGCGCCAGTGCTTAATAGTGAATTCGGACCTTCACATGGGGCAAATGCATCCCCAATGGGTACACCTACGCATGCATAACATGGGCTGAACAGCAGCAGGACGTGTGCATGTGCCGGAGTCATGAGCCGCCCAGTCCTGCGCACTGGTAACGTGGTAACGTGTGATACATGCACATGTAACGTGCGTGTAACACACGTGTAACACGTGTGTGTACCCCGTTTCCCACACGTGCAGGCATGCCCGAACAGACCCAAAAGCTTAAGCAAGCGTACTTTAATGCATAATATTGGACTGCATGGTCGCTGGGCTCATGCTGGCGACTGGTACACGTAATGTGTAACACGCCTGTAACACGCCTACAACACGCACACCTGCACACCCCGTTTCCCACATTGTGGGCATGCCCGAATGGACCCAAACGCTCAAGCAAGCGTATATACCGACATGCATAACATGGGACTGCATGGACCCTGGGCTGGCGCGTGGGGTGCCCTAGCTGGCGTGGTATAAAGTTGGTGTATAAGGCAGGCGAGCTGTTCCTGCTGTGGTGCTCAGCTGCACTGCACACCCCGTTTCCCACACGTGCAGGCATGCTCGAATGGACCTAAACGCTACATCAAGCGTACATCAATGCGTAATATGGGACTGCATGGCCGTTGGGCTCATGCACACGCCTGTAACACGCCTGCACACCCCGTTTCCCACACGTGCGGGCATGCCTGAACGGACCCAAACGCTTTAGCCAGCGTACGTAAATGCATAATATGGGACTGCATGGTCGCTGGGCTCATGCTGCGCACTGGTACACGTGTAACACGCCTGTAAACGCCTACAACACGCCTGCCTGCACACCCCGCTTCCCACGCAGCGGCATGACCGAACGGACCCAGACGCCTCAGCAAGCGTATATACATGCATAATATGGGATTGCATGGTCGCTGGGCTCGGGCGTGGGCGGTGCCCTAGCTGGCGGGGTGTGAAGTTGGTGTGGAAGGCAGGTGATGAGCTGTTCCTGCTGTGGTGCTCAGCTGCACTGCTCACCCCGTTTCCCACACGTGCGGGCATGACCGAACGGACCCAAACGACTCAGCAAGTGTACGTAAATGCATAATATGGGACTGCATGGTCGCTGGGCACATGCAGCTCCCAGGTATACATGCAACGTGTGTGTAACACGCCTGTAACACGCCTGCACACCCCGTTTCCCACATTACATGCGTGCGGGCATGACCGAGCGGACCCAAACGCTTCAGCAAGCGTACATCAATGCGTAATATGGGACTGCATGGTCGCTGGGCTCGGGCGTGGGCGGTGCACTGGCTGGCGGGGTGTGAAGGTGTGGAACGAAGGCAGGTGATGAGCTGTTCCTGCTGTGGTGCTCAGCTGCACTGTGCACCCCGTTTCCCACACATGCGGGCATGCCTGAACGGACCCAAACGCTTTAGCCAGCGTACGTAAATGCATAATATGGGACTGCATGGTCGCTGGGCTCATGCCGCGCACTGGTACACGTGTAATGTGTGTGTAACACGCCTGTAACACGCCTACAACACGCCTGCCTGCACACCCCGTTTCCCACATGTGCGGGCATGACCGAACGGACCCAGACGCCTCAGCAAGCGTATATACATGCATAATATGGGATTGCATGGTCGCTGGGCTCGGGCGTGGGCGGTGCACTAGCTGGCGGGGTGTGAAATTGGTGTGGAAGGCAGGTGATGAGCTGTTCCTGCTGTGGTGCTCAGCTGCACTGCACACCCCGTTTCCCACACGTGCGGGGCTGACCGAACGGACCCAAACGCTTCATCAAGCGTCCGCCAATGCATCATATGGGACTGCATGGTCGCTGGGCTCATGCTGCGCACTGGTACACGTGTAATGTGTGTGTAACACGCCTGTAACACGCCTACAACACGCACGCCTGCACACCCCGTTTCCCACATGTGCGGGCATGACCGAACGGACCCAGACGCCTCAGCAAGCGTATATACATGCATAATATGGGATTGCACGGTCGCTGGGCTCGCGGCGGTGCACTAGCTGGCGGGGTGTGAAGTTTGTGGAAGGCAGGTGATGAGCTGTTCCTGCTGTGTTGCTCAGCTGCACTGCGACCTCGCTTCCACACGCAGGGGCATGACCGAACGGACCCAAACGCTTCAGCAAGCGTACATCAATGCGAAATATGGGACTGCATGGTCGCTGGGCTCGGGCGTGGGCGGTGCACTGGCTGGCGGGGTGTGAAGGTGTGGGACGAAGGCAGGTGATGAGCTGTTCCTGCTGTGGTGCTCAGCTGCACTGTGCACCCCGTTTCCCACACGTGCGGGCATGTCCGAACGGACCCAGACTCTTTCGTAAGCGTATATACGGACATGCATTATATGGACCTGCATGGTCCCTGGGCTCGGGCGTGGGCGGTGCCCTAGCTGGCGTGGTATAAAGTTGGTGTGGAAGGCAGGTGATGAGCTGTTCCTGCTGTGGTGCTCAGCTGCACTGCACACCCGCTTCCCACACGTGGCTGACCGAACGGACCCAAACGCTTCATCAAGCGTACGTAAGTGCAAAATATGGGACTGCATGGTCGCTGGGCTCATGCTGCGCACTGGTACACGTGTAATGTGTGTGTAACACGCCTGTAACACGCCTACAACACGCACGCCTGCACACCGCTTTCCCACATGTGCGGCATGACCAACGGACCCAGACGCCTCAGCAAGCGTATATACATGCATAATATGGGATTGCACGGTCGCTGGGCTCGGGCGTGGGCGGTGCACTAGCTGGCGGGGTGTGAAGTTGGTGTGGAAGGCAGGTGATGAGCTGTTCCTGCTGTGGTGCTCAGCTGCACTGCGCACCTCGCTTCCACACGCAGCTGACCGAACGGACCCAAACGCCTCAGCAAGTGTACGTAAACGCATCATATGGGACTGCATGGTCGCTGGGCACATGCAGCTCCCAGGTACACGTGCAAAGTGTATGTAACACGCCTGTAACATGCCTGCACATACACCCCGTTTCCCACACGTTCGGGCATGACCGAACGGACCCAGACGCCTCAGCAAGCGTATATACATGCATAATATGGGATTGCATGGTCGCTGGGCTCGGGCGTGGGCGGTGCACTAGCTGGCGGGGTGTGAAGTTGGTGTGGAAGGCAGGTGATGAGCTGTTCCTGCTGTGTTGCTCAGCTGCACTGCGCACCGCTTCCCCACACGCGGCATGACCGAACGGACCCAAACGCTTCAGCAAGCGTCCGCCAATGCATCATATGGGACTGCATGGTCGCTGGGCTCATGCTGCGCACTGGTACACGTGTAATGTGTGTGTAACACGCCTGTAACACGCCTACAACACGCACGCCTGCACACCCCGCCCACATGTGCGGCATGACCGAACGGACCCAGACGCCTCAGCAAGCGTATATACATGCATAATATGGGATTGCACGGTCGCTGGGCTCGGGCGTGGGCGGTGCACTAGCCGGCGGGGTGTGAAGTTGGTGTGGAAGGCAGGTGATGAGCTGTTCCTGCTGTGTTGCTCAGCTGCACTGCGCACCCCGGTTCCCACACGTGCGGGCATGACCGAACGGACCCAAACGCTTCAGCAAGCGTACATCAATGCGAAATATGGGACTGCATGGTCGCTGGGCTCGGGCGTGGGCGGTGCACTAGCTGGCGGGGTGTGAAGTTGGTGTGGAAGGCAGGTGATGAGCTGTTCCTGCTGTGGTGCTCAGCTGCACTGTGCACCCCGTTTCCCACACGTGCGGGGCTGACCGAACGGACCCAGACTCTTTCGTAAGCGTATATACCGACATGCATTATATGGGACTGCATGGTCGCTGGGCTCGGGCGTGGGCGGTGCCCTAGCTGGCGTGGTATAAAGTTGGTGTGGAAGGCAGGTGATGAGCTGTTCCTGCTGTGGTGCTCAGCTGCACTGCACACCCCGTTTCCCACACGTGCGGGGCTGACCGAACGGACCCAAACACTTCATCAAGCGTACGTAAATGCATAATATGGGACTGCATGGTCGCTGGGCTCATGCTGCGCACTGGTACACGTGTAATGTGTGTGTAACACGCCTGTAACACGCCTACAACACGCACGCCTGCACACCCCGTTTCCCACATGTGCGGGCATGACCGAACGGACCCAGACGCCTCAGCAAGCGTATATACATGCATAATATGGCATTGCATGGTCGCTGGGCTCGGGCGTGGGCGGTGCCCTAGCTGGCGTGGTACAAAGGTGGTGTAGAAAGCAGGTGATGAGCTGTTCCTATCCTGCTGTGGTGCTCAGCTGCACTGCGCACCCCGTTTCCCACACCTGCGGGCATGCCCGAACGGACCCAAACGCTTTAGCAAGCGTATATACATGCACAGAATGGGACTGCATGGTCGCTGGGCTCATGCAGCGCCCAGGTACACGTGTAATGTGCGTGTAACATGCCCGTAACTCAGCTCTAACAGCACCATAACAGAGCGCCAAAACAATGCATTCAAGCGTTCATTATGGCAAACTGGACAGGAGCAGTACTGTAAATCATTGTGTGCATGTGGCGGCACGCGCAACATGTACAGCGGCACTCCAGAGTGTACAGACTCCCTGACCCAAAGCACCAGGGCTTACTGGTGCCGTAGTACTGAGCTTTACATGGGGCAGTGGCAACCCCAATGCATGTGCAGGACCCAGCATGTCAGTGTATTGCTGACACGATTTGTTTTTCTGTACCCCCAATGCATGTGCCCATGCACGTACAGTGTGTGCCACAACAGCAGGGTGTGCACGCACATGTGCCCACCTTTTCATGTGAGCCTCATCAACCAGCTCCAACCAGCTGCTCATGCTGTACACTGGTACACATGTAACACACGTGTAACACGCCTCAGATCGCACTGTATCAGCACAAGGCTAGATTCAAGTGGCTAGGAGGCCATCTGATAGGGCCCCACACCCAGGGGGGCCCGCTCCCTGGGCCCTTGCCCAGGAGCCCCACCAGGAGTGGCCTTCCAGCCTCACTACGACTTCACCCTGCTGAAGGCTGCTGCCAAACCAGATATGCATCTGCACGTGGCGCATCCGCCAGGGTAGTTGATGCTGTGTGGAGTGGCCGGAGGCCATACGGCACGGCACGCAAACTGCTGCCCAGAGGAGCCCGCCAGGTGCCCCACCCGATTGGCTTTCCAGCCTCACCACACATGCATCCGGCTGTGCGGTACAACCAGACCTTGCACGGACAGGTATATACATGTAACACGTCCGCCAGTGTGGTTGGCGCTGTGTGGAGCGGCCGGGAGGCCATACGGTACACGCAAACTCGCTGCCCGCCCAGGTGCCCCACCCTGAATGGGCTCCCGGCCCCACCATGCACGCACCCGGCTGCATCCCGCCACCAGACCTTGCACAGACATGTATCTATATGTGACTTGTCCGTTGGGGTGGTTGGCGCTGTGTGGAGCGGCCCGGGGCCGTCCGGTATGGCCCTTGGGCTCACCGGGCGCTGCTCGTCCCACTGCCGCGCGGCTGGTGAGCGCTGGCCAGAGCGTCGGCTGAGTCCTTGCAGGCAACGCATGATAGACTTGGATAATAGTCACTTGAACAAGTGCATTAGCGGTTACGTCTGCTTGACATATTGGCACGGTCAACGACGGTGTTGACGACCCTACAAGACGCCCAGAAGACTTTTCAGCTTGTTTCTATCAAATTCCTTATCCTTTGCAACAAAGTGACGAAACTTTGCACAAGCGTGCAACCTCTGCGTTCTGGAGCTCGCGAGCCTGTTCATCCCCGAACGATCGATATTCAGTGGACCCGCTTTGAGGTACAAGCTGTCTGGAAACAGTGCATTTGCAATGAAAGGCAGACGACAACGGATGCATCCTCGCAGGGGTTCGCATAAGCTCTCATGTTGCCATTCGCCCCATCTGTTGGCGTACGCAGGTCTGAAACTGCTGTACACAATGAGATAAGCAGCTTGATTAGCTGTAAGGAGTTCTGGCGATGGTCAACACCGGGGCTACTGCAGCTGGTGTGACTCCCTTGAACGCAGTGTTGAAGGTGCGTGATGCCACAGCTTGTTGCCCAAGCTTGACCCTGTCTACACCCACGCTTTCCTAAGCTCTCTTATGACCTGTCATGCCCCCTGCATGCATGTACGCTTTGACCACGGTGCTGAGACTTCATGGCTTTGCAGCTGTTGGAGGCAAGGACAGGGTAAGCTTGTTACTGTTACTGTTACTGTTACATAGCTTGAGCGGTGCTTGTAAGGGGCATGCCTTGGGCTGGCTGATGGTTCCTATGCTGCCAAAGAATGCACACGTACGCTACTTATGATCCCACCACAAGGCTATGAACAGGCAATGTATTGCAACTAAGGGGCGTTCCTTCACTTGCTGTTGCAGGTGCCCCTCAAAGCAAACAAAGGAAACCTTTCCACAGAAAGAAAGGAAGGCTGTGCACCGTTGATACGTTGAGGGCTGGTGGCCAGGCAGTACTCAAAGGAACGTGTCTACCTGACATATGGTGCTCCTTGGACATGTTGGTGATATGGTGCCTACTGACAGAGGCTTAGGTGGGTCAGTTGTGCTGTGAAGGTGCCTGAATCAAACTGAGTGTCAGTGCACACTACAGCAGATAGATCTTGGTGTATAGGCAGTCTGGTATGGAACTTATGGCACCAGACAGGGCCGTGGTCTCTGGCAACATGTAACAGTTGCTGAAGTACATGAGCTTGCTCTATGATGCAGGGGGTGGGTGGCAAATGCAATCAGCATATGCTTAGCTGCATATCAGCAGGCTCCAAGCAGTTTAGCTGCAGGGCACTGGCAGGTTAGCAGCAACAAGCAAGGCAGGCAACCTCCTATAAGCAGGGCCAAGCTGCTTGGAATAGCTTCTGAGGCATCATACTTGCTGTGGGGCATCTTGCCAACAGAAATAGTGAGGATGGTAACCTCATTCCAGCTGGGCGGGGTCGGCGGGAATCGCTATCAGGGCCTCATTTTAGCTGAGGGGCACCTGCGCAACAGCAAAAATGACGCCTGGAGCCTAATTCTAGCGGGAGCAGGCCTGCTAAAATGGCGCCTGGGGCGTCATTTCCTCCGTGGGGCATCTGCGCAACAGCGAAAATGACGCCTGGAGCCTCATTCTAGCGGGGCGCAGGCCTGCGGAAATGGCGCCTGGGGCGTCATTTCCTCCGTGGGGCATCTGCCAACAGCAAAAATGACGCCTGGAGTCTCATTCTAGGGGCAGGCCTGCGGGAATGGCGCCTGGGGCGTCATTTCAGCATGCCATTTTCACAGACGGGCAGTAATGACTTATAATCGTCATTATCCCATTTTTGTCTCACGCTAGAATGAGGTTTGCGGCCGCAATAATGAGGATTTGCCAATGATAAAATGATAAATCTCATGGCTATAATGAGCATTCAGCCCCCCGTTAAAATGATGATTTCTGTGAAATAATGAGCCGAGTTTTTCCCCGAGTGCCATCCAGCAGTAGTGCTTACAATCCCTCAGGAGTGCTTACCATCCGGCAGGAGTGCTTACCATCTGGCAGGAGTGCTTACTATCCGGCAGGAGTGCTTACCATTCGGCAGGAGTGCTTACCATTCGGCAGGAGAGCTTACCATCGGGCAGGAGTGCTAACCATCCGGCAGGAGTGCTTACCATCCGGCAGGAGTGATACCCATCCAGCAGTAGTGCTATCAAACCCGCAGGAGTGCTTACCATCCGGCAGGAGTGCTTACCATCTGGCAGGGGTGCTTACCATTTGGCAGGAGTGCTTACAATCCCGCAGGAGTGCTTACCATCCGGCAGAAGTGCTTAATTTTGGGCAGGAGTGCTTACCATCTGGCAAAAGTGCTTACCATTCGGCAGGAGTGCTTACCATCAGGCAGGAGTGCTTACCATTCGGCAGGAGTGCTTACCATCCCGCAGGAGTGCTAACCATCCGGCAGGAGTGCTTACCATCTGGCAGGAGAGCTTACTATCCGGCAGGAGTGCTTAACATCCGGCAGGAGTGCTTACCTTTGGGCAGGAGTGCTTACCATTCGGCAGGAGTGCTTACCATTCGGCAGGAGTGCTTACCATTCGGCAGGAGTGCTTACCATTCGGCAGGAGTGCTTACCAATTGGCAGGAGTTCTTACCATCTGGCAGGAGTGCTTACCATTCGGCAGGAGTGCTTACCTTTGGGCAGGAGTGCTTACCATCCGGCAGGAGTGCTTACCATTCAGCAGGAGTGCTTACCATTCGGCAGGAGTGCTTGCCCTCGGGCAGGAGTGCTTACCATCTGGCAGGAGTGCTTACCATCTGGCTGGTGTGCTTACCATCCGGCAGGAGTGCTGACCATCCAGCAGTAGTGCTTACAATCCCTCAGGAGTGCTTACCATCCGGCAGGAGTGCTTACCATCTGGCAGGAGTGCTTACTATCCGGCAGGAGTGCTTACCATTTGGCAGGAGTGCTTACCATTTGGCAGGAGTGCTTACCATCAGGCAGGAGTGCTCACCAATCGGCAGGAGTGCTTATCATCTGGCAGTAGTGCTGACCATCCAGCAGTAGTGCTTACCATCCGGCAGGAGTGCGTTCTATTCCGCAGGATTGCTTACCCTCCAGCAGGAGTGCATACCATTCGGCAAGAGTGCTTACCATTCGGCAGGAGTGCTTGCCCTCGGGCAGGAGTGCTGACCATCCAGCAGTAGTGATTACAATCCCGCAGGAGTGCTTACAATCCCGCAGGATTGCTTACCATCCGGCAGGAGTGCTTACCATCTGGCAGGAGTGCTTACTATCCGGCAGGAGTGCTTACCATTCAGCAGGAGTGCTTACCATTTGGCAGGAGTGCTTACCATCAGGCAGGAGTGCTTACTATCCGGCAGGAGTGCTTACCATTCGGCAGGAGTGCTTACCATTTGGCAGGAGTGCTGACCATCGGGCAGGAGTGCTTGCCCTCGGACAGGAGTGCTTACCATCCGGCAGGAGTGCTTCCCATCTGGCAGGACTGCTTACCTTTGGGCAGGAGTGCTTACCATCCGGCAGGAGTGCTTACCATCAGGCAGGAGTGCTTATCATCTGGCAGGAGTGCTGACCATCCAGCAGTAGTGCTTACCATCCGGCAGGAGTGCGTTCTATTCGGCAGGATTGCTTACCCTCCGGCAGGAGTGCTTACCGTTCGGCAAGAGTGCTTACCATTCGACAGGAGTGCTTGCCCTCGGGCAGGAGTGCTGACCATCCAGCAGTAGTGCTTACAATCCCGCAGTAGTGCTATCAATCCCGCAGGAGTGCTTACCATCTGGCAGGAGTGCTTACCATCTGGCAGGAGAGCTTACCATCCGGCAGGAGTGCTTACCATCCGGCAGGAGTGCTTACCATCTGGCAGGGGTGCTTACCATTTGGCAGGAGTGCTTACAATCCCGCAGGAGTGCTTACCATCCGGCAGAAGTGCTTAATTTTGGGCAGGAGTGCTTACCATCTGGCAAAAGTGCTTACCATTCGGCAGGAGTGCTTACCATCAGGCAGGAGTGCTTACCATTCGGCAGGAGTGCTTACCATCCCGCAGGAGTGCTAACCATCCGGCAGGAGTGCTTACCATCTGGCAGGAGAGCTTACTATCCGGCAGGAGTGCTTAACATCCGGCAGGAGTGCTTACCTTTGGGCAGGAGTGCTTACCATTCGGCAGGAGTGCTTACCATTCGGCAGGAGTGCTTACCATTCGGCAGGAGTGCTTACCATTCGGCAGGAGTGCTTACCAATTGGCAGGAGTTCTTACCATCTGGCAGGAGTGCTTACCATTCGGCAGGAGTGCTTACCTTTGGGCAGGAGTGCTTACCATCCCGCAGGAGTGCTTACCATTCGGCAGGAGTGCTTACCATCGGCAGGAGTGCTTGCCCTCGGGCAGGAGTGCTTACCATCTGGCAGGAGTGCTTACCATCTGGCAGGAGTGCTTACTATCCGGCAGGAGTGCTTACCATTTGGCAGGAGTGCTTACCATTTGGCAGGAGTGCTTACCATCAGGCAGGAGTGCTTACCTTTGGGCAGGAGTGCTTACCATCCGGCAGGAGTGCTTACCATTCAGCAGGAGTGCTTACCATTTGGCAGGAGTGCTTACCATCAGGCAGGAGTGCTTACCATTCGGCAGGAGTGCTTACCATCCCGCAGGAGTGCTAACCATCCGGCAGGAGTGCTTAACATCTGGCAGGAGAGCTTACTATCCGGCAGGAGTGCTTAACATCCGGCAGGAGTGCTTACCTTTGGGCAGGAGTGCTTACCATTCGGCAGGAGTGCTTACCATTCGGCAGGAGTGCTTACCATTCGGCAGGAGTGCTTACCATTCGGCAGGAGTGCTTACCAATTGGCAGGAGTTCTTACCATCTGGCAGGAGTGCTTACCATTCGGCAGGAGTGCTTACCTTTGGGCAGGAGTGCTTACCATCCGGCAGGAGTGCTTACCATTCAGCAGGAGTGCTTACCATTCGGCAGGAGTGCTTGCCCTCGGGCAGGAGTGCTTACCATCTGGCAGGAGTGCTTACCATCTGGCTGGTGTGCTTACCATCCGGCAGGAGTGCTGACCATCCAGCAGTAGTGCTTACAATCCCTCAGGAGTGCTTACCATCCGGCAGGAGTGCTTACCATCTGGCAGGAGTGCTTACTATCCGGCAGGAGTGCTTACCATTTGGCAGGAGTGCTTACCATTTGGCAGGAGTGCTTACCATCAGGCAGGAGTGCGTTCTATTCCGCAGGATTGCTTACCCTCCAGCAGGAGTGCATACCATTCGGCAAGAGTGCTTACCATTCGGCAGGAGTGCTTGCCCTCGGGCAGGAGTGCTGACCATCCAGCAGTAGTGCTTACAATCCCGCAGGAGTGCTTACAATCCCGCAGGATTGCTTACCATCCGGCAGGAGTGCTTACCATCTGGCAGGAGTGCTTACTATCCGGCAGGAGTGCTTACCATTCGGCAGGAGTGCTTACCATTTGGCAGGAGTGCTGACCATCAGGCAGGAGTGCTTGCCCTCGGACAGGAGTGCTTACCATCCGGCAGGAGTGCTTACCATTCGGCAGGAGTGCTTACCTTTGGGCAGGAGTGCTTACCATCCGGCAGGAGTGCTTACTATCCGGCAGGAGTGCTTACCATTCGGCAGGAGTGCTTACCATTTGGCAGGAGTGCTGACCATCAGGCAGGAGTGCTTGCCCTCGGACAGGAGTGCTTACCATCCGGCAGGAGTGCTTCCCATCTGGCAGGACTGCTTACCTTTGGGCAGGAGTGCTTACCATCCGGCAGGAGTGCTTACCATCAGGCAGGAGTGCTTATCATCTGGCAGGAGTGCTGACCATCCAGCAGTAGTGCTTACCATCCGGCAGGAGTGCGTCTATTCGGCAGGATTGCTTACCCTCCGGCAGGAGTGCTTACCGTTCGGCAAGAGTGCTTACCATTCGGCAGGAGTGCTTGCCCTCGGGCAGGAGTGCTGACCATCCAGCAGTAGTGCTTACAATCCCGCAGTAGTGCTATCAATCCCGCAGGAGTGCTTACCATCTGGCAGGAGTGCTTACCATCTGGCAGGAGAGCTTACCATCCGGCAGGAGTGCTTAACATCCGGCAGGAGTGCTTACCTTGGGCAGGAGTGCTTACCTTTGGGCAGGAGTGCTTACCATTCGGCAGGAGTGCTTACCATTCAGCAGGAGTGCTTACCATTCGGCAGGAGTGCTTACCATTCGAATAAGCGCTACCATTCGCAAGAGTGCTTAACATCCGGCATGAGTGCTTACCATTCGGCAGGAGTGCTTACCATTCGGCAGGAGTTCTTACCATCTGGCAGGAGTGCTTACCATTCGGCAGGAGTGCTTACCTTTGGGCAGGAGTGCTTACCATCCGGCAGGAGTGCTTACCATTCGGCAGGAGTTCTTACCATCTGGCAGGAGTGCTGACCCTCCGGCAGGAGTGCTTACCGTTCGGCAAGAGTGCTTACCATTCGGCAGGAGTGCTTGCCCTCGGGCAGGAGTGCTGACCATCCAGCAGTAGTGCTTACAATCCCGCAGTAGTGCTATCAATCCCGCAGGAGTGCTGACCATCCAGCAGTAGTGCTTACAATCCCTCAGGAGTGCTTACCATCCGGCAGGAGTGCTTACCATCTGGCAGGAGTGCTTACTATCCGGCAGGAGTGCTTACCATTTGGCAGGAGTGCTTACCATTTGGCAGGAGTGCTTACCATCAGGCAGGAGTGCGTTCTATTCCGCAGGATTGCTTACCCTCCAGCAGGAGTGCATACCATTCGGCAAGAGTGCTTACCATTCGGCAGGAGTGCTTGCCCTCGGGCAGGAGTGCTGACCATCCAGCAGTAGTGCTTACAATCCCGCAGGAGTGCTTACAATCCCGCAGGATTGCTTACCATCCGGCAGGAGTGCTTACCATCTGGCAGGAGTGCTTACTATCCGGCAGGAGTGCTTACCATTCGGCAGGAGTGCTTACCATTTGGCAGGAGTGCTGACCATCAGGCAGGAGTGCTTGCCCTCGGACAGGAGTGCTTACCATCCGGCAGGAGTGCTTACCATTCGGCAGGAGTGCTTACCTTTGGGCAGGAGTGCTTACCATCCCGCAGGAGTGCTTACTATCCGGCAGGAGTGCTTACCATTCGGCAGGAGTGCTTACCATTTGGCAGGAGTGCTGACCATCAGGCAGGAGTGCTTGCCCTCGGACAGGAGTGCTTACCATCCGGCAGGAGTGCTTCCCATCTGGCAGGACTGCTTACCTTTGGGCAGGAGTGCTTACCATCCGGCAGGAGTGCTTACCATCAGGCAGGAGTGCTTATCATCTGGCAGGAGTGCTGACCATCCAGCAGTAGTGCTTACCATCCGGCAGGAGTGCGTTCTATTCGGCAGGATTGCTTACCCTCCGGCAGGAGTGCTTACCGTTCGGCAAGAGTGCTTACCATTCGGCAGGAGTGCTTGCCCTCGGGCAGGAGTGCTGACCATCCAGCAGTAGTGCTTACAATCCCGCAGTAGTGCTATCAATCCCGCAGGAGTGCTTACCATCTGGCAGGAGTGCTTACCATCTGGCAGGAGAGCTTACCATCCGGCAGGAGTGCTTAACATCCGGCAGGAGTGCTTACCTTGGGCAGGAGTGCTTACCTTTGGGCAGGAGTGCTTACCATTCGGCAGGAGTGCTTACCATTCAGCAGGAGTGCTTACCATTCGGCAGGAGTGCTTACCATTCGGAATAAGCGCTTACCATTCGGCAAGAGTGCTTAACATCCGGCATGAGTGCTTACCATTCGGCAGGAGTGCTTACCATTCGGCAGGAGTTCTTACCATCTGGCAGGAGTGCTTACCATTCGGCAGGAGTGCTTACCTTTGGGCAGGAGTGCTTACCATCCGGCAGGAGTGCTTACCATTCGGCAGGAGTGCTTACCATCTGGCAGGAGTGCTGACCATCCGGCAGGAGTGCTGACCATCCAGCAGTAGTGCTTACAATCCCGCAGGAGTGCTTACAATCCGGCAGGAGTGCTTACCATCCGGCAGGAGTGCTTACCATCTGGCAGGAGTGCTTACTATCCGGCAGGAGAAATAATAATAATAATGTTACGCGGGCATGACCCTGCGTGATGTTAAGGGGGTAGGGCGTTTGTACGCGTCTACCACCGTGGGTGGTAAGGGGGGTTGGTTGAGGGGTTACGGGGTTGGGGGTTGGTTACGGGGGCCACCGGCCTCATGATGCCGGCGCATCTTGACTATGCGGTGCAGCCAGGAGACGGCATGGTGGTGGAGGTTGTCGCAGCATGCATTGGCGCGTCTGGCTGGGACACTGAGCTCACGGCCCCCACCCCAAGGGTGATGGCTTCCCTGCGGGTGTATTGCACTTCCCATCCCGCTTCGGCCAGCAGGGTGGCGAGCTCTGCGTGCTGCGCTAGTTTTTCCGCAATTTTCTCCTTGTGGCGCAGGTCGCCTGTATAGCCGATCTCAAGGATGTAGACTTTGTGGCCTGGGGGTTCGCCCCGCATGCGTGCTGCCAGCCACCTGGGGCACTTGGCTTGGGTAGGTGTGAGGGTGGGAATCCAAGGATGTCGGGCGAATTTTTCCAGCTTGGCGGGCGTCACGGAGGGTAGCAGCCATTGTGGGAGGCGGGTGCCTGTCACGTAGCCTGGGATGTCGGCGGCTGAGGTCGCGTCCATCAGCATAAAGCCATGTCCGTTGCGTCCGTGCTGGATGGTCTCGCCAATCAATTGCACAGCCTCGTTGTGTCGCTTTATGTAGCAGCTATGGTATGGTTCTGCTTTGCAGCCGCCCAGGATGTGTCCTCCCGAATCAGGCTCTTGTTTACAGACTGGGCACATGGCCTTGCCATCAGCATTGAGGAAGCTGCCCTTCATAGGCCTTTTGTAACGGTGGGCGAGGCCAGCGTGCCACAGTTGCCAGTAGCGGTAGTCGAAGACCCGCTTCCAGTGTTTGTGCACACTCCCCCTCTGGGTGGTTGCATTGCTGGCGCGAGGACACAGGTCCGGGGCGGCCTCCTGCCAGCAGTCCGTGCTCTTGGTGCTGTGGCTGTACCCACCAAAGGTGGAGGCGGCCAGCAGGGAGATAATCCCTCGGTTGAGGTCGTTGGCTTGCCGGTTGGTGCTGCTTTGGTGCGGCCACCAGATCTTACCGTATGGCTCATTATCCGCAGGGCAGGCGCAGTCAGGGGCGACTTCCCCTTTAGAAACAGCGGTGGCCCATCGGTCCGCCTCTTCGTTTCCGTAGACGCCGGAGTGGGCTTTCACCTTCAGGAGGTGGGTGGACCGCCCGTGTACGGCGCGTTGGCGCAGCAGTTCAACGATGAGGCGGAGGAGGTCGCGATGTTTGCTCATGCTAAGTTTCTTGGCATTGTCAATGTATTTCTTGATTAGGTACAGACTAGCAGCCGAGTCAGAGAGGATATGTACGTTGGGCATGCCCCGTTCCTCAGCCATTTCTAGGGCGCGATGTATTGCAGCGAGTTCTGCTCGCGTGATAGTTTGAGTGCAGCCTAGGCCGTTTGGGTCTACACGGCTGACAGTGCCACAATGGGCGACGTACACCGCGGCGCCCAGCTGCGCGGCGCCGTTGTCGCCTTCAACCTTGCTACCGTCAGTGTACAGGCAAGTACTTGTTTCATAGCGGAGGGCTTGGGTTGCGGGGTATGACTCGGCAGGTCGGCGAGGCAGGCTCGGCGGCCCGGCGGTGCGGTGCCACGTTGGGGGCGGAGGGGGGCAGTGGGCGGTGCTGCACACGCTTGAACTGCCGGCGGGCCCATCGAGAATCCTTCGCCGGGTCAGCTTCAGGGCCTGTCTCGGTTGGGTAGCCCTTGTCATAGCGGCTAGAGAGGGACGTGAGTGCGCTGGTGAGGCGGGGAAGTACCTGTGTGTGGTACAGGGCAGCCCAGAGGTGTTTGTGACCGCGAGGAGGTTGTGCGCGATTGGCGCCGCTGCGCGTGAATGCGACTTAGTGCCATCACCAGCAACCATCGTCACGAAGGGGTGAGTGCAAGGTAGGTACGCTGCGCAGTGCACCCTGTTGGGGGAGAGGTACGATAGGTGGCGTGCCCCTGGGCGGTGTGGGGCGAGGACCAGGGTAATGGAGGGTGGGGCGTCGTCAGCCTCATGATCTGCGCTGGCGGCAGCCCACGCCAGTGCGTGGCGGCATGCGTCGGGGTCATGGTTGGGGTGGGCAAAGGACATGCCTTGGAACGGGGCGGAGAAGGCGTCTAGGGATGCGCCAAAGCATTCATCCTCAGCGAATGGTGTGTAGTAGCGGTCAGCAAAGAGTCCAGCGTTGAGAGGGGAGGAGAAGCGTTCCGTGTACGGTTGGCCAAAGGCGGTGGCAATTAGTTGAGAGCAGAGGGTGGTCGTGCTAACCTCACTCACATCGGTGATGGTATAGGGGCCGCGTTTGGTGCCTTGCCGGTAGCGCTGTAAGAGGCGGGCCACCGCCTCTGGGAATCCATCCCTGAGATTGTACGTAGTGACCAGCCCAGGGTCAGCCTGTGTGGCTTGATCATATCGCATACGGAGGCCATGCAGACTTTCGTGGGACAGGGATCCTACCCATCGGCCGTCGGGCGTGTAGACATGGGCCCGGTCGTCGACGCCTACCGTCTGTTCCAGGCGTGGCTCTGTGGAGTGGGTGCCTACTTGGATGGTGTGCACCCGTCGGGTGTGGGACCCACTAACATCAATGTCCTTGTCCGGGTTGCAGGGGATGACATCAATGTGGGTGCTGCGCCTGAGGAGGCGCCGGGTGCTGAGTTCATCAGCTTCACTGGCTGGGAGCCAGATGCCCTGCCGTTGGCGCTCGCTGAGGTGGGTGTCGCGGGCAGGTGGGGGTGCGGGGATGCTGGCTTTGGCAGCTTCTCTGCTTCGTACTCCTTGAGGAGTTGCGGCCAGCTACGGGCGACAGTGGAGGGGCCAGGGTGCCAGCGGGCTGTGTTTGTGCTGGTTGATACCCCAGCAGCTTGTAGGCGGGTAGCAGACTCTCCAGGATAGTGGTGGGCCGCCATGCGACCTCATAGTATCGCTCGTGTGTGGAGCCAACCGCTCGTTTCTCACCCTGTTGCAGGGGGCGTTGCTGGTTTGTCACCGGGCCGGTCAGAATCGCGCCGCCTCGTCGTACTCGTCATAGAGCAGGGTACAGAGGCGGTCCGCCATCTGTCTGCGGTCGGCGTGCCTTGAGGACAGAGGTAGGTGGCCCGGGGTTGAGAGCTGCACACGGGCTGCCTGCCAGGATGACTTGGTGTGTGTGCGTGGGCGCTGGAACCCAGCTGGTAGGTAGGCAGGTTTAGCGTGTGAGCCAAGGCCAGGGACTGCCGCTTTCAGGGCCTTCAAGAAGGCCTCAGACAGCATCAGGGTGTGCACTGCAAGGGCATGCTCATGGCTATACCGGTCTTGTGGTAGGGCCGGTAGGTGTTCCTGACCGCGCCCAGCAGGCCCCGCTGGCGCGCTGTCCCAGTGCTAGGGATGGCTGTGCGGATGTTAGCGTGAATGCGGGCTTCCTGACGTTGCTTTTTGGTGGGTCGGGGGTGATCTGACCTAGGGGGGTCGGGGTTGTCCATGTCGACATCGTGGGGGCCGGTCTCTTGGTGCGCCGGGGCCTCAGGAAGGTGTTCTGGGGCTGCAGCGGGGGGGTTGGGTCCGGGGGCGCGAGGCACCAGCCATCTGGTGAGGCGCTGTTGGGAGTCGGGGCGGGGCAGGGTGTCCTGGTCAAACAGGTGCGCGAGGGGGACGAGGGGGAATAGCACGCTGGTGGGCAGGGAGGGGGCTCACTTTGTTGTACTTGTGAATTGGGACCGTGTAAACGGTGGGGTCTACGCTGGTGCTCACGTAGAGGCTGAGGCGGTTGAGAGCACGCTTATGGCGGGCGGTCGCCCCAGGGCTTATCCTGGTCAGGTCGTGTGTGTCGATCAAGTGGTGCACGCCCTCCTGCCTGGCTGCACCCTGTGTCCGCAGGCTGCGGAGATCAAGTCCGAGTTCGGCGAGCGTAATCACGCACTTCCGAGGCAGCCTGTGCTCGTTCTCCTGGTGGCGGGCTTGGGCCGCGGCCAGAAGGCTATGGAGGCTGTTAAGGCGGAGCAAGTCTTTTTGCTCAGGCGGGGCTTCAACGCTGAGGCCATGCTCCCTGGCTAGGGAGAGCATCTTCAGGGTGCTGTAGAAATTGGCTTCACGGCTGAGGGCTTGGGGGGACAGGCTGCCCGCGTAGTTGTACTGCGCACGGAGGAGGGCACGCGTGACCACACCTAGGCGCCCGTCGTCGTTGAGTGCCAGTGTGAGTGCGCGGGTGGCTTTGCGCACATACTCGGGGAGGAGAGACCCAAGGCCGAGGCCGTACTGGTTTACTGGCAGGAGGATCGCCCGTGTGGGGAAGCCTCCTTTCAGGCCGTAGCACTTGCGGGCCGCCTGGGCCACTGCACGATCAATGACTTGGATGTCGGCTGGGGAGAAAGGCATGGCTGCGAGCGCATAGGCCATGGCGGGCTTTAGGCAGAGCTGTATGCTTCGTAGCCGCTGGTCCGGTGAGGCCATAGATTGAGCTAGCTGTGCGGTTTTCTCTTTGAGAGCATCAAGGGTGGCTCGGAGCTGGGGCCTCCAGTCGAGGGTCAGGGTAATGTGCACCCCAAGATACTTGAACGGTTCGGTTGGGGGGAGGTACGGGACCGCTGTGCCCCCTATTTTGATTTTGTCGGCCAGCCGGTGTTTCAGAGTGGAGGGGCATGTTGCCCCTTTCATGCCGCTGCCGGTGGCCCAGGCGGTGTGGTAGAGGGCTCCCGTGACGCGGCATTTGCTGTGATTGACCTGGAGGCCAGCCCATTTGGAGAACCGTGCAATTTTGTCGGCTTGGATGGCGAGGTCGGTGGTGCTACTGGTGACGACAGCTCGGTCGTCGGCATACGCAGCTGAGCTCAGCGCATGTTGGTCGTTTTCGTGGGTGGACAGGCATCCGTACCGGTAGCCGCGGCCACCGGCGTGCAGCCAGCGGAGGAGGGGCTCAATGAAGAGGACGAAGAGTGCGGGGGATAGGGTGTCACCCTGAATCGTGCCGCGTTCGATTGGAATGTCTGCGGTGAGCCCGTGCTCTGTGCGAATGCGGGTGCGTGCATGCCGGTAGAGGGTATGATCCACCCGGACGAGGTCACTGGGAAGCCCCAGATCCCACATAATTTGTACTAGCTTGTCGTGGTCTATGGTGTTGAATGCGGACGAAAAGTCGACGTACAGGACGTACAGGTCAAGCCCCGAGAGAGCCGCATCCTCAATGGCGTGTATTAGGTTGATGAACTGCCTTTCAGTGTTGCGTCCTTGGAGGAAGCCCTCCTGCGCTGTGCTGTACACGTGGGTCTGCTCAGCCGTTTGTGTTAGGCAGAGCGTAATGAGGCTAGTCCATAGCTTATACGTGGTATTAGCCAGCGCTATAGGGCGCTTGTCTTTGAGACGGAGGCTGTGTTCAGCGCCGGGTTTGGGAAGGAGGACAGTGTCGGAGACTGTCCATTCTTCAGGTGTCTCACCCCTTGCCCACATTATGGTGAAGAGGTCGTGTATGTTGGGAGCGTGCTGTCGGGAGGGCCGCGGGAGCTCGTTGGGGATGCCGTCGGGGCCAGGAGCCTTGTTGCGGGCAAGAAACTGCACGCACTGCGTGAAGTTGGATGGGTCGGCTACCAATCGGAGGGTTTCGTGAGAGTCCGGGTGTTGTGTTTGGCGAAGCACGAAGTGGTCAGGGGCACCCTGCTCGTTCCAGGGTAGGCCCGCGCCGTTGTGGGTACGTGGATTTAGGGCCAAAGCATGGGGTTGCGAGTTTGGCAAAATACCCATGCAGGGCGTCAAGGATGCCCTCCCGGGTGTGCACTACTTCCCCGGTGTCCTCATTTAGTAGTGCCCGGAGGCCTCGCTCCTGCACGTCGTTCTGAAAGATGGCCTTGTGGCCCCATTTAGCGTTTTTGGCAAAGCGTCTTTGGAATGTGCGACGTGAGCGAACCGCATTCAAGCGTTGCTGTGTCCGGATGTAGGAGTGTAGTTCGTGTTTAAGGGTCTTGCATGTCGCCGTGTTCTTCGGTTGCCGCTGCATTGGGAGGCTGCTGGTGGTGACGGGCCCCTTCCTCTTTGCGTGGTTTGTTGCTGCTGCTGCTGATAATGATGCTGCTGCTGCTGCTGCTGCTGCTGCTGCTGTTGCAGCAGTTGTTGCAGTCTAAGTTGTTCGGCGCCAAGTCGGGCTGCCATGCTTTGATAGCTTTGTTGGTTTTTCGGGGGAGGTGCCTCTTGCCCGTCTTGGGCGGCTTTTTCTCATGGTGGCTTATGTAGATATCAAGAGCGGACGTGAGGGTTTGCATGAGTTTGGCTGCGCATGAATTAAGGTCGAGGGATTCAACCACTGGCTGTTGGCGCAGCGTGTCCATGTGGGCGGCTGCTTGGAGGGCGGGTTTGTCCTCCTGCTGGTTGAGCTGATCGATTGTGTCCTGTACAGCACGCACGGCAGGTGCAAGCATGTCGGCCAGGGTGGCATTGTCCGCTGCCAGCTGAGCTTCCATGTCGGTGCGGCCGTGGCAGTTTTGGCGGGCGGAGGGGCAGGATGACGTCCTGCCATGGGTGGTGCTCACTTGGTGGTGTGGTTACCGGCAGTGCGTGGTATAGGTGAATACTGGCCGCGGGGATTAGTGCGGTCAGGCTGTAGTGGTCGTACGAGCCGCCCAGCCAGTCTGGTGACTCGTGCAGGGTAGAGTCGGGTGCTCTCGGAGATATTGCTTGATGCTTGCGGGCTGGCGCGCAGAGGAGGATGTCGCCTATCGCGGCTGCGGTGGTAGTGCCCGTTGCTTTGCAGTTGGCAGAAGGTGGCAGGCCGTGCGACCGTGTCTGTGTATGGCTTGACGGGGGCCGCGCCGCTGCTTGCGAGGAACTGTATGTGTCTTCGGTCGGAGGCATTCAGCTCTTGTGTGCTGCGATCGGCAGCTTGGCACACCGCGCTGAAGTCGCCGGCGATGATGACGTCTGGCCCAGATTGGTTTGCTTGCTGTATGACCTGTTCACAGTAGGTGTAGAGGGCGTGTCGTGTTTGGAGGTCGGACGTCTCTTGCCCCGATGGGAAGTAGACCCCAACGACGTGCATGGGGATGCTGCCAGGCGGTGCAAGGGTCACGTGGCACAGGTGACCTTGGAGGTTGGTGGAATGGGCGCGGGTGCATGAAGGCAGGGCTGCCGTATTTATTGGAAAGTGCGACGAGGACCCCGGCTTCCCGTTGGGTGCTGGGTGCGGAGTCGGTTTTGGCCGGTTTGGTGCTGCAGAACGTGGTGTAGGCGGGGTGAGGGCTCTTAACGGCACGTGTGCCTTTGGTGCGGCCGTGGCTCAGCTTGGTTTCTGTGAGGATAGCGATGTCTGGTTGATTATCCAGGAGTTGGTTGGCGGTGAGGGCCAGGTTCTTTCCCTCAATACCGCGCATTGTGTGGTCACTGAATGTATCGGTGGCCCGCCGGCGTTGTGGTCTCAGGGGCCGCCACAGTGGGTTGGGGTTCCACTTGTTCAGTCACTTCTGTGGGATTGTCTGGCTTGGGCGCGTTGGACCGTTGCATGTTGAAAAAGTCGGCTATAGTGCGCGGCTTTTTGTTTGGTTGTGAGTGCGTGTCGATGAGTTTGGTTTTGCGGTTGTGAGGCTTGGGTTTCGTGCTAGGGGGCGCAGTTGGGGGTGTCGGGTCGGTGCGTCTTTTGGGTTGCGTGATGGGCTGACGCCGTGTGTTCTCCTGGGTACCAGTGGTGGGAGATGTGAGCACCGTCGCAGGCAGCGCTGTGTCTGCCTGCGTGTAGTGGGGTGGGGCCAGCGTGGGGCTGGGAGCTGGGCTGGGGGGAACCTGGGCCGGGGTTATGTTGTCCGACCCCACTGTGAGGTCTTGAGTGGCTTGAGCCGTTCGGGGGGCGGGACTCAGCATGGTGTCGGCTGGCAACCAGTCTGGGGGGGCTTGGGGGACGTCGTACATGAGGCGGGTGGCATCGCTGCGTGGTGGTCTTGACGTGCGGCGTACGGGGTAGCTGATGCGGCCGTGTATGTGGCCCCAGTCGGCGCCTCTTAGTACCCTAGGGCCCTGCGCTAGGGAGTCAATTACATACCAGTCTGGTCCTTGTTTCTTCATGGTGTATGCATGCCCCGGCCGCAGGACGATAAAGCCAATTTCAGGGTTTGGGCAGATGATGCTGTTCAGTGTGGCCTGCTTAGTGCGTCCGGGTTGGGTGCGGAGTGTACCTCCGTATGCAAGGTGCAGGAACGCATGTGGTCGATTGTGGAGCCGGACGGTATGATATAGATAGTTGTTGACAAGCGCTGTGTCGAACCATCCTTGTCCGGGCCTGAAGCAATCTTGCCAGTCTCGGGCTTGTTCCTCACCCAAGTGCATGGTGGCTAGTTGCGCTTCGCTGTAGGCCAGCACGTGGTAGGAGTCGATGCAGTGGCCACCAAGCAGGTGGTTGAGGGCGTGGACTTGGCAAAAGCCTTTCTCCTGCGGCTCGTGGTAGAGACTGGCTCGTGGGGGCCACGTCACTGGTGGCGGGGGCCTGGGTTCCCGCGCGTCGCGACGTCTGTGTTTTTCCGTTGCTGCCCCCCGGCAGTGTGTCGTACGTGTGGGCCATGATGTGGGGTCGGGGTTAGCGGGTCCATAGCTGGGTGCCTACGGTGTGAGCGCGCCCGGCGGCGCTGTTTGCTTTGGGGTGCTTGCGGTTGTGCCGCGGCGCCGGTGGCGCCGCTTACCTCGTTTTGGCGTTGCCTGGGTCTTGGGCGGGCAGGTGTCTGTCGTGGTTGAGATGCCTACGGTTAGGCTGTCAAGTATTGTGGGTTGTGCAGTGTTTTGCGTGTTCGCTTCCGGCGCCAAAGGGAGGTGTCGGGTGGTACTGCACTGGTGTAGTTCTTGTAGTCTTAGTACGGGGGTGTACCAGTATGCGTGGCAGCAGACTGTGGATGGCGGCAGCGAGTAGAGCGCTGGCGGTGGTGGGGTCCGTACTGGTTATGGCTGTGGCTGCGTGTGCCAGTAGGAAACTAACTACATGCGGGTGCGCTGATTTAGCCCACTGGCTCGCTGTGACGATGGAGACGATCAGAGTTGGCACCGGGTAGGCCCGGTGGCACGTGGTGTAGGCAACTAAGAGTAGAGTGCAGTTAGCGCTGCACGTGTGTGGGATTTGGCGCAGGTGCCTGTGCACGAGTTGCGCTAGTCTGGTCAGCAGTCGAGTCAGGCACGGGTGCGACAAGGCGTGGAGGCTCCAGCGCGCTAGAATAGCTGAGAGGTAGAGCAGGCGAACCGCAATTGAAAAATGTTGCTGTAGGCTGACGGCTGCTGCAAGTGGCATGCAACTGAGGACTGTTGCAACTACTAGGTTCACAACAGACGCCGCCTCACGTGCCTTACATGTCGCCTGGAGGCGGGCATACGCAGTGGTTATGAGCACAGGCAGCATTACTGACACAGCTGACTGATCAACATCACTCCCCAAGCCAAGTTGAGCAGGGCTCCTGTGTACGAGCCTGTTCCGTCTAACGTGCACAGCCCGCGCCAAAGGTCTGTGCCCACCCATGTCAGCGCTTGTACTGCCATAATTGCGAAAGTGCGCGCAGGGTACGAGTAGCCACGGCGCTAGGCGCAGGAGGTCGCCTATGGTCGAGGTTGCCCAACGCGCACACCATTGGTGTCCTTTCCATCGTACAACTCCGGTACAGCCAGTATACCGTCTCAAAGTGACCCATGCCAAGAGCATCAGATGCAGAGATATCGTAGTTATACCTCTCAGTAAGCCCAGTTGCATACAAGCATCGAGCAACCTCTTGCCGTCTTGTTGCAGATCTGTGTCCGTCTCAATCCAAGAGACCAGTGCTATTATTAGAGCGACCCATGCTATAGTCTTAGTGGGGCCAGCTAGTGTCTCCAGGCTCAGCCTCTTTCTGGTATGATTGATACCGACTCTCGCAGGGGCCAGTAGGCGTAGCCCGAAATGGTTATCTCTAAACGCTGAAGTGTCTATTGGATGCTCTACCTCTGGTTCAAATGTGCTGCTGAGGGCCAGAGGAGCGAAAGGAGGCATGCTTGCGTGACGCCCCGCACATAGCGGGCACGCTTAGTTGTTCAGACTGCTGTTCTACTACAGGGTGACAGCATATGGGTTGTATGCTGCGCTCCTTTGGTGCCTGTAGGTGCATGTGCATCTGGGCTCGGGGCTCAGTGGAGATGCCGTTACCAGCTTGGAGTGTTGTATTCCTTAAGCTGTGTTGGGCCCATCGGTCGCTTTGGGGCGTGCCTGGTGCCGGTGGTGGTCAGGTCGTTGACCGCTATGACCGCTACGAGTCCATGAGGACTCCGGTACCTTTCTGGGGAATACCACAGTCCGGTCCGGCAGCAATGCGTCCCATGAGGTCGTACTCATCCCTTGTTCCCTCCACTGCACAGCCAGGCAAGCCTGCTGTACCGTCTCGGGGGAATGAGCCGGTGCCCGGGGAGGCGCGGTTTGGCCGGATAGCGGAGCGGCTCTCAGCCCCGGTCGTCCTGCAGATGAGAAGGCTTAACAGAACGCATATAGCGAACTTGCGCCACACCTTTCGCGACCGACCTGGTACCTCGGCTACTGCCATCCCCGGGCGCCATAAGTCAAGCGGTTGTGTCACGTTATCATTATGTATTATACTCAAGAGTTATCCGGCAGGAGTGCTTACCATTCGGCAGGAGTGCTTACCATTTGGCAGGAGTGCTTACCATCAGGCAGGAGTGCTCACCATTCGACAGGAGTGCTTACCATCCGGCAGGAGTGCTTCCCATCTGGCAGGAGTGCTTACCTTTGGGCAGGAGTGCTTACCACCTGGCAGGAGAGCTTACCATCGGGCAGGAGTGCTTACCATTCGGCAGGAGTGCTTACCCTCGGGCAAGAGTGCTTACCATCCGGCAGGAGTGCTTACCATCAGGCAGGAGTGCTTATCATCTGGCAGGAGTGCTGACCATCCAGCAGGAGTGCTTACCATCCGGCAGGAGTGCGTTCTATTCGGCAGGATTGCTTACCATCCGGCAGGAGTGCTTACCATCTGGCAGGAGTGCTTACCATCTGGCAGGAGTGCTTACTATCCGGCAGGAGTGCTTACCATTCGGCAGGAGTGCTTACCATTTGGCAGGAGTGCTTACCATCAGGCAGGAGTGCTCACCATTCGACAGGAGTGCTTACCATCGGGCAGGAGTGCTTCCCATCTGGCAGGAGTGCTTACCTTTGGGCAGGAGTGCTTACCATCTGGCAGGAGAGCTTACCATCCGGCAGGAGTGCTTACCATTTGGCAGGAGTGCTTACCATCTGGCAGGAGTGCTTACCATCCGGCAGGAGTGCGTTCTATTCGGCAGGATTGCTTACCATCCGGCAGGAGTGCTTACCATCTGGCAGGAGTGCTTACCATTCGGCAGGAGTGCTGACCATCCAGCAGTAGTGCTTACAGACCCGCAGGAGTGCTTACCATTTGGCAGGAGTGCTTACCATCGGGCAGGAGTGCTAACCATCCGGCAGGAGTGCTTACCATCCGGCAGGAGTGATACCCGTCCAGCAGTAGTGCTCACAATCCCGCAGGAGTGCTTACCATTCAGCAGGAGTGCTTACCATCCGGCAGGAGTGCTTACCATTCGGCAGGAGTGCTTACCATTCGGCAGGAGTGCTTACCATCTGGCAGGAGTGCTTACCATTCGGCAGGAGTGCTTACCTTTGGGCAGGAGTGCTTACCATCCGGCAGGAGTGCTGACCATCCAGCAGTAGTGCTTACAATCCCGCAGGAGTGCTTACAATCCCGCAGGAGTGCTTACCATCCGGCAGGAGTGCTTACCATCTGGCAGGAGTGCTTACTATCCGGCAGGAGTGCTTACCATTCGGCAGGAGTGCTTACCATTTGGCAGGAGTGCTGACCATCCAGCAGTAGTGCTTACAATCCCGCAGGAGTGCTTACCATTCGGCAGGAGTGCTTAACATCCGGCAGGAGTGCTTACCTTTGGGCAGGAGTGCTTACCATCCGGCAGGAGTGCTTACCATTCGGCAGGAGTTCTTAACATCCGGCAGGAGTGCTTACCATTCGGCAGGAGTTCTTACCATCTGGCAGGAGAGCTTACCATCCGGCAGGAGTGCTTACCATCAGGCAGGAGTGCTTATCATCTGGCAGAAGTGCTGACCATCCAGCAGGAGTGCTTACCATCCAGCAGGAGTGCGTTCTATTCGGCAGGATTGCTTACCATCCGGCAGGAGTGCTTACCATCTGGCAGGAGTGCTTACCATTCGGCAGGAGTGCTGACCATTCGGCAGGAGTGCTGACCATCCAGCAGGAGTGCTAACCATCTGGCAGGAGTGCTTACCATCTGGCAGGAGAGCTTACCATCCGGCAGGAGTGCATAACATCCGGCAGGAGTGCTTACCTTGGGCAGGAGTGCTTACCTTTGGGCAGGAGTGCTTACCATTCGGCAGGAGTGCTTACCATTCAGCAGGAGTGCTTACCATTCGGCAGGAGTGCTTACCATTCGGAAGGAGTGCTTACCATTCGGCAAGAGTGCTTAACATCCGGCAGGAGTGCTTACCATTCGGCAGGAGTGCTGACCATTCGGCAGGAGTTCTTACCATCTGGCAGGAGTGCTTACCATTCGGCAGGAGTGCTTACCTTTGGGCAGGAGTGCTTACCATCCGGCAGGAGTGCTTACCATCGGGCAGGAGTGCTTACCATTCGGCAGGAGTGCTTGCCCTCGGGCAGGAGTGCTTACCATCCGGCAGGAGTGCTTACCATCTGGCAGGAGTGCTTACCATCCGGCAGGAGTGCTGACCATCCAGCAGTAGTGCTTACAATCCCGCAGGAGTGCTTACAATCCGGCAGGAGTGCTTACCATCCGGCAGGAGTGCTTACCATCTGGCAGGAGTGCTTACTATCCGGCAGGAGTGCTTACCATTCGGCAGGAGTGCTTACCATTTGGCAGGAGTGCTTACCATCAGGCAGGAGTGCTCACCATTCGACAGGAGTGCTTACCATCGGGCAGGAGTGCTTCCCATCTGGCAGGAGTGCTTACCTTTGGGCAGGAGTGCTTGCCATCTGGCAGGAGAGCTTACCATCCGGCAGGAGTGCTTACCATTCGGCAGGAGTGCTTACCATCTGGCAGGAGTGCTTACCATCCGGCAGGAGTGCGTTCTATTCGGCAGGATTGCTTACCATCCGGCAGGAGTGCTTACCATCTGGCAGGAGTGCTTACCATTCGGCAGGAGTGCTGACCATCCAGCAGTAGTGCTTACAGACCCGCAGGAGTGCTTACCATTTGGCAGGAGTGCTTACCATCGGGCAGGAGTGCTAACCATCCGCAGTGTGAGTGCTTACCATCCGGCAGGAGTGATAATCTCGTCCAGCAGGAGTGCTCACAATCCCGCAGGAGTGCTTTACCATTCAGCAGGAGTGCTTACCATCCGGCAGGAGTGCTCACCACTGGCAGGAGTGCTTACCATCCGGCAGGAGTGCTTACCCCATCTCGGCAGGAGTGCTTACAATCCCGCAGGAGTGCTTACCATCCGGCAGAAGTGCTTAACATCCGGCAGGAGTGCTTACCTTTGGGCAGGAGTGCTTACCATCCGGCAGAGTGCTTACCATGGCACACCGGCAGGAGTGCTTACCATTCGGCAGGAGTGCTTACCATCGGCAGGAGTGCTTACCATCCGGCAGGAGTGCTTACCATTTGGCAGGAGTGCTTACCATCCGGCAGGAGTGCTGGACCATCCAGCAGGAGTGC